>PPOP03000028.1:0-123417 GCA_003708535.3 Kazachstania bromeliacearum | reverse complement strand
TTAGCATCATCCATTATAAGCCTCAATGTTGCTTATAACTTCACATACACATTTGTCATACAAATGTCGGACAAAAAGAATATATAAAGATAAATATCAATTCATAGCAAACTGACGAAACGAAAATCTCACAATACAAGATTGAATCATTAAATATTTAGAATTTAGTCTTTTCTTACAATTACCATGTCTGTTAACAAGTACATAAGGTGTCATATGTTTTCAACATGTCCCTATATGACTAATATCATATCCATCTGCAACTCATACAATTTCTTGTATGGCTGTGTCCCATTCTCTTAGTACCACATATTTTACCCCCTATTGTAATAGTTACTTTCCATATTATCGTATTATCATGTGTATAAGTGATAACCTTCACGTTGGAAGAATATACATTAAAAATAACAAGAACATCACGTTTATTTTTCATATATTATGAGTTTACAATTATACAGCTTAAAACTCCAAAAAATCGAGTACAATGGTTGTATAGTGTAGTGGTTATCACTTTCGGTTTTGATCCGGACAACCCCGGTTCGAATCCGGGTACGACCTTCTTTTTTAATTTTTATTTTTTCCTAAATTCGATATATTTTCAATATTTAACAACAGTTAAACTAAAGGATTGAACGTCTCCTAAAGGTCGAACAGAAGCCACATTGCACATTGATACAGCATTTATTTTTCCCATTCTTCTTTTCAAATCGTGAACATCTCAAAAGAAAAAGGCAATGGATGTTTTACAAGGTATTCTAGGTGTAACTGAAGATTCTTTAAGAGCTCCAGAATCTAAAGATAATGAAGTCAAGATTGACGAGTCTGCTGACACTTTTCAAGCATTTCTATCTGAATATAACACATTTAATGAATCCAACTCGTCTTTAAATAACACTGACACCTTAATTGGTAGTTTAAACAATCTAGAAGATAAACATAAGGATATTCAAGAGACACTAAATAATATTATTCCACCACTCATTAAATTTTTAACCAATTTTAATCAGAAATTATCTGAATACACTACTGAACTAGGTCTTATAAAGGAAAAATCTGCCAAGTTGAAAGAAGTAGCAGAATACAATTCAAAAAAATTATCTACTATTAGCCCGTTAGTTAATGATCTGATGATTCCTCCAAATGTGGCTACTGAAATAATATCCGGTAAGATAAATTTATTATGGATAGACAATATAACGTTTATCAAGGATAAACAGGAGATGTATGCTAAATATAAGAATGTTGAAAAAGAGGATAATGAAAGTATTGTACTTCCAAAAGATTTTGATGATTTATGTCAAGTCTTAGATATACTGAAAACTGTCATTCTAGAGAGATCCAAGAAATTTATTATCTCTAAAATTAGAGCATTGAGAAGTGGTAAACCTATTCCTTCTCAAAGGGCTCAAAATCAATTGTTGAAACTAAAAGATATTTTCCAATTCATTGTTGAAAATAATTATTCATTAGCTTTAGAAATCAGACAAGCATATGCATACACAATGAAATGGTATTACAGAGAATATTTTGGTCGTTATATAAGATCATTAACGATTTTACAGTTCAAGGCAATCGATAGCCAGTATTCTCTGGGTAACGTACTAATAAATGCAAACAACAATAATACTGCGACAAGTTCATTATTTTCAAACTACTTATCCACCACATATGGTTATAGTTCTACAATAAATAATGAAACCATCAACGAGTATTTCCAAATTAAGAAAAGGTTATCGATCTTGACGCAAGAGGATAACACTGTAATGGTCTCACAAATTGCCGAAAATAATAATACTAAGAACAATTTCATAGAATTAGGATTTAAAAATCTCAACCTAGCTTTGTTGGATAATTGTACTGTGGAATATCTTTTCCTTAAAAATTTCTTCCAAATATCGGATAATGAAAGTGAAGTGAGCGGTCTTTTAGAACAAATTTTTCAACCAACGTTTACCAATGCCTTAAATTATACTGAAACAGTATTGACTAATCCTGCTATATATGATATATTTGGAGTTCTGATATCTATTCGTATTGCAAATCAATTACAAATCGAATCTTCAAGACGTCAAATACCGGCTGTTCCAAATTATTTGAATGATCAATTAATGATACTGTGGCCAAAATTCCAACAACTAGTAGATTGGCAATCAAATTCATTGAATGACACTACCATATCGACTTTCAATCTACACAATGACTCTGTATTATCTTCTCCACATGAATTAACAGTTCTTTTCACAAGTTTTTTACAAAGTTTATTAATTTTAACAACCCATGACCATACAGACGAAACAGATGTCGACGAAAGATCAGAACCCCTATACAATTCCATTATAAGAATTAGGAATGATTATGAAACAATGATGACTAAATTGAGTAAGATGACCAAGGCACCAGAAAGATTTCTTTCTGTTAATTTCCTATACATTTACGAATCATTACAACAACAGACTTTAGGATCTACAAGCCCAGTTGAATCAACTAATGAATCCTCCATATTGAATGAAATTGAATTGCATTTTAAAACTTTAGTTGAAGCCTATAATCAAAAGTAGTATTCTATTGTTGACGATGAATATTTATATATGTTGATAGATTTATGTATTAAATAATATTAAAATCCTTCGGGAACACCCTTTGCGGGTTTCTGGTTAAGGTTCAAGTAAACACCACCATTTTCAAATCCAAACCATTTATACCCACCATCTGGGCGTTGAATGTCTTGAATAATCTTATAACTTGGTAAATCAGAGTAAGGTATACCAATTTTAGGATCAAAATATTGACAATCCTTATTATTGATTAGACAACGTTTCTTAATATTGTTCACATATATCCCCGTTGGAGCCTTCGTTATTATTTCTATAGAATCCACCTTAATATCTGCGACATCAACTTGATCAGTGATCTTCTTATCAAATTCACCAAACGACGGGAAACCATCTAAAATCTTTAAGTTGGGCATTATATCTGTATCGTATTTGGACAATATTTTTTCAATTTCAACCCCATCTTGTTTGGATTCATCTTCTTCTGCATTTTCTAATTTAGACCTAATAAGAGGTTCTGTTGGACCTAAGAATACAGGTCTTCTTGTATTTGGTAAAAAATCATAATCTGGAAGAACATTAGGATTATTGCCAAGAGATGTCGAGAATTTATATGCTGTAATAAGATTTTTAGACACTTGTTGAACTGGTCCTTCATATTCTAGAATTTCTTCATCTTCGCTAATTATGCTCTTAGTGTCTTCATCTTTTATTAAATCTGGTGTCACTTCAAGTGTCGATGGAGGTTCAGATGTGTTTATTAAAGCCACTGCTGGTTCAGACACAAATGAAACTTGTTTGGTCAGTTCTGAATCAGTAGGGGCTTGGTCAATGGCTTTCTCATCTTCAGTTGTTGTCAACTTAGCTTCCTCAGTGTCTGCTATCTTTGCATTAGGTGGTATGCTAGTCGTTTCTGGTTCTTCAGATTTTATCAAGTCATTTTCAACTGAAGGGCTCGTTACTTGATCTTTGTCATTAGTTTTGTTGTCAACTGTTTTATCAATTGTACTATCAGCTGTTTCTTCTTTGGTATCCTGTTTGATAGAAGCAACATCCGCCGGTTTTGAACTAATATCAATGGTAACTTCTTGCTCATCTGAAATTGGTGCATTATCAACTGGAATTTGTGTATTTTCATCATTAATACTTTCTGATTTTACTTCTGTATTATTAGATGATGATGTATTTTCAGCATCTGTTTTAGTGACTTCACCATCGACAGGTTTTGAATCTATTTGACCTTGCTCGGTTGTTGAATCTAGTGCTTCAGAAGACTCTTTAGATATCTCACCAGGTTTAATTTTTTTAGCTCTCTTTGGATATTTCTTTCTTTTCTTTTTTTCTCTTTTCTTTAATTGTTCATCCCAATATTTTGCATCATCCAATTCCATTATTGGTGTGATATGCCACGTCGTAGTTAAAAACCTTACAACGATTTCATCAGATTTAAATTTCAGTTTCTGACGTTGTTGTAAAGCCAATCTAGTTTGCTTTTTAGATAATTCTTGCTCTTTGTATTTATTTAAACTTAATAAATTGAATTTTTCTGTCTCCTGCGCAATTCTGAGTCTATCCTCTTGAGTTAGGGTATAGTGTTTAGCTTGTTCCTCTTTATGTTTTCGTATTCTTTGTTGAATTTCTTTACGTTTCTCTTCAGCTTTAGATAATTTTTCATAAATTTCTAATTTATTTGCTACAGCTGAAGATCTCTTTGATGTACGTCTTTCAGTCATCAGAAGACTATCAGCTCCAACTTGATCAGTGGATAATTTCCTCTTCTTTGCTGGTTGCCCTTGGTTATCCTTTGGAACAGTAGATTTTTTCCTAATGACAGTCGGTAGTAGTCTCTTCTTTCTCTTAGCTAAACGTTGTTGTTTTATCAATTCTTTCTCACCAGCTTCATTATCATCATCTTCATCATCATCCGTGTCATCAGATTCACTAAGCATTAAATCTTCATCTTTCACAGAGACTTCATCCTCCATTGAAGATGAAGCAGAGGAAACACTCTTGGTCGATTTCCTTCTCTTATCATGCTTACTCTCCACTTCAAAATCTTCATCTTCATCATCCTCTTGAAACAACAAATTAATCTCATCGTCATCTAAAGCTTGTGTCTTTGTTTGTGCCTCTTGTATCTCTTGTTCTAATAATTTCTGTAATTTATTACCAGCATTGGAACGACGTTCTCTTGTGGCCATAAGGTATTCCACAGGTTCACCACCATCGCTGTCACTTTCATTACTGGAACTCATGATGTACTGTTTCTCTTTTTGTTATCTTTCAAAGAGAGTACTCACTGTAATAATATTTCAAGTATTATTTTTCATTTTTCAAATTTAAAGATGACATAGTATTAAACACCAATATAACTTCATATTTATATATATAATTGATTAATTATTGTGCACTCTCTAGAGCTTTATCAGGTTCTTCGGTGGGTTCCTCATCTATAAATTGTGGCACTGCCCCACTTAAATACGAGGGCACAGCTTGATCAGATACACCAGTTTCAAACATTTCTTGGCCCAAATCGTCTTCAGCCAAAGCTTCTAATTCTGCATCCAATTCATCTTCATCTAGATCATCCACATCAGCATTCATAGAGTTCAAATTCAATGCATTTTGTAATTCCTCACCCTTTTCAATCAAATCTATCATTTCATCTTGCATATCTTCTAATTTATCCACATTAATCTTACCATATTGTGATTTCAAAACAGCATTATTCTGTTTCAATGCATTAACACTGATCATAGTGTTCTGTAATGTATCACTCATCATTTGTGCCTGTGTCATTGACCAATCTTGATTATCTAAAGATTCTCTCATTTGTTCTAATTTCTTTCTCTTATTTAACAGTTTTAAAGCTTGTGCTCGAAGTGGTCTTTGTCCCATAGTGGATTTAACTAGGGTTAATCTTTTCTGTATTGTTTGTAATTGCATATTCAATTGAGTAATCTCTGTATCCAATTTAGAGATCCTTGATTGCAACCCTTGTTGAGCATTATTCATAGCTTGGTTGGAATCTTTCAACAACTGATCATGACTCTTCTTGTTACCATACCCAAATATTCTATTCATTCTTTACCTATAGCCAGTGGTTCCACTCTCGACTTCGTTATTCCTTCTCTTTTGTAGTTCGATGTTTAATATAAAAGTGTGTCTTTAATCTTTGATTATAATTAAAGACATGGCTTTACCCGGTTAACAAACATGATAACATAACGACAACTAAAAGTATTAAAGTCTTAATATTCATTAAATATATATATATAGATATTACATCTCGTTGATTATATTGTTATTATTTTTGAGCTTGAATATATTCAGCCAATGCATCAATAGTGATAATTGGAATGTTAAATTCCTTACCGAATTCAGTACAGTCATCCAATCTCATCATAGAACCATCACGGTCGTTAACCAATTCACAGATGACACCAACACCTTGTAATCCACTCAGTAGACATAGATCCACAGCAGCTTCAGTGTGACCACGTCTGTTTAAGACACCACCGTCCACGGCTCTCAAGGGACAAACATGGCCCGGTTTTAGGAAATGAGTAGCTTTAGAAGTTGGATCAGCCAATTTCTTACATGTTAATGCTCTGTCATGGGCAGAGATACCTGTAGTGGTACCTTCAGCGACATCCACAGTGATAGTGTATGCAGTACCATGTCTGTCATCAGCATATGATTCACATTTAATATTTGGTCTCATTAATGGTAAATCTAATTTATCGGCGATCTTATTAGTCATTGGGGCACACACGTAACCAGAAGAGTGACGAATTAAGAATGCTAATTGTTCAGTGGTAACGTTTTCAGCAGCACAAATCAAATCACCTTCATTTTCACGACTTTCATCGTCCATGACAATGACAAACTTGTTTTGTTTGAAATGAGCAATTGCATCTTTGATCGGCATAAAGGTAGACATGTTGGTAATGTTGTGTTAGTGGGTAGTGTATGTGGGAGTGTATATGGGACTACTAGTAAAGTTGTTAACTGAAGAACCTTATAAATCTCTGGAAACAGGGAAAAAGTTTTTTTCCAACTTTTTATATAATAATAATATTGTTCCCTCGATGGAAATAGGAGTTAAGGTTTGCCACTCGGAATTAAGAGTAATAACATCGTAGAACGTCAAGGAAAAATCGTGAATCATAGTAATATTAGTAACTGACGGCACTACGGAAGGTACTACAGCGAATATCAAGTGAGGTCAATAGGGATTGCCGATTACTCATATTCCGTCCGTGGTTTTCTTAGTAATCATATCTGGAGTTTTTTCCATTTTTCTTCAGATATTCAGTTCCAAATATTGAATTTCGTGGGTGTCACCTCCTATTATGGCCACGATTCGGGTGTCGTCTTCATCACCTGGGTGTACCACCACTCGGCAACTAGTGAATTGGCCAAAATGGGCATCTGTATTGTTAATGGTGAGAACAATCTGGCATTCACTCATTCTTGTCCAATGTTTCTTTGCCACAGAACCTTTATCCTCGACGCCACTCACTTGCCTGAAGTGGAATTCTATGACGTAAATCTTTTCCCAAGTTGCAGCGAAACATAATTGTGCGTCCCCATTTCTTATCCAATCTGCAGACAGTATGGGACTCTTCAAATCAATGGAATCCAATTTAACATTACCAACCACATCCCAAACGCATAAATGCCAATCTAATGAACTGGAAAGTAATAACTCTTGAGCATTGAATGCCAAACTTGTCAATTGTGCCGAATGGAATTGTGACAAATTATCTTTGTCATTATCTGTTGTCATATTGGCAGGTAAGAATCCGTTATTGTTCAATTTTAAGGGCAATTGTCCATTCTTAATATCAGTTAACAACACTTTATAAATACCACCGTCTTCACTACCAATGAAGAGGCAATCCTCGTTATAAGGTGACCCAACCATACACGATATATTTACTTCATCAAATGTAGTCAATTTAGTCAAATGTTCTTCAATAAACGATTCTTGTTCCAAAGTAATGTCCTGTTGTAAATTTAACAATTCACCAGTGGTCAATGGTTTCAATTTGATCCTTGTCATATCACTGACAGTCGCTGTAGAATCTTTATAAACACTTAAATCCAATGAATTCAACCCGTTTAAATAACCATCTGATCCACCTGTTATTAATCGAAATTCATTCTCCCATATACCGGGAACACCACAGCTACCCACATGATAGTTCAAAGATAACAATTTTCTTTCCCATATTTCATCATTATCAGATCTTTGAAGTAACTCATACAATATGGTTTTACCTCTCAAAGTGGTTAACAAACTGGATATTATATTATGCTTCTCATATTTACGTAGAATCGTGCACGATGTGATCAATTGGCCCGAGAATTCCACTTGATCTAACACTTTATCTCGAAATGTATCAATGACATACACATATGATTTATGTACTTGGTATGTCAACTTATCATTAATCAATTGGAATGCCACTAATGTAATATGCCTATGTGGATCATAATCGATGGAAATACATACTACTCGGTCATCTTTAGAAACAGAAAATTTACTATCTTTCCAACTGTGAAGATGTTGGAAAAGTTGGGAAGATGTATTAATATTATCCTTTTGTACATTACCATTGGAATACCATTCTGCTGCAAACGTTTTGAAAGTGAATGAATTTTGTTCATTGTTCACCACTAGAGGCGCTAAGGGTATCGATTTCGGAAGCTCGACTTCTTTAACAATTATCTCATCAGCTGTATCTTTTAGTCTGTCATCAATTATCTCATCTGATCCAGAACAACTCAAATCATCTTCTATTCCAAGATCTGTTTGAATCCCCTTATCGTAAGTAATGGATTCTTGTTTCACAATGTTCTTTCTCGAGGTATATGGCAATTTTTCTCCTTCCTCCTCTTCATTGGTTTGAACAGATACAGTGACCATCTCAGGTTTAGTCACAACAGTGCTCATTGGCGCCTCTATTTGATCTTTCACGGGCAACTCATCTGCTTCCAAGACTGGTAAGTCCACATGTGACCCAGAATTATCAGTCAGTCGTTGTCTCCTCTCCCTAAGAGTCTTCAATTGCAATCTCTTGGCTTCCAACTCTTTCAATTTATCCATGGTTGACGTTCCCCTCCTCTACAAGTGCTCATCATTATTATATCTTTAAATCTGTCAATAAGACACTTGACGCGTTATTTGAAAAATAACATTAAAACTTTTCCTCTAACCAAATAAATTCACAATCTTAAGAAACACACTCCGTTGACGATGGACCTTGACATTGATGATATTCTGGCTGACTTGGATAGAGACACTACAGCTGTGGATTTGAAATCAGATGCTCGTACCGTGGATGACGGATCCACAACGGTGGTCAACTCATCTTCACAAATACAACCCACCAAGCATACTGATTATCTAGCACAAGTGACCCCTCAGAAGGATTATGCGCTACTTTTGACACACTGGAAGAATGAAAGATGCGCCCCTGAATTATTACCATATCCACATGGCCTTATGAAGAGAATATTGAATAGAATTCAAGAGCAAATGGAACATTTAGAGATCATCTCAATGAATTTCATGGAAAACCATGAAAAGGTAAATTCTGTTAGCCATCAAGGCACTGCACCTGCTAATAACAATAATATGTTACATTTACTTTGTATGGAGGCAGAATTAGAAAGAGTGAAATTTGTCGTAAGAAGTTTCATACGATGTCGTCTATCTAAAGTGGACAAATTTGCAGTATATTTAAGAGAAATTGGTGACTCAATTGATTTACCTGAAGGTGTCCGTCCCTTAAATGAAACATTATCTCAAGAGGAAATGGAATATCATCAAAGACATTTTGCCATGTTATTAAATTTATTTAATGAGGGTGTCTTGAAATATATGACAGATGAGTTACAAGCTATTAATGACACAGTCTCTAGTGTAAGTATGATTGATGAACCTGATTGGACTAAATTTGTGTTTGCTCATGTGAAGGGACCTCCGGATGGTAATTTTGTAAACGATCCATTGTTATCTAAGAATCGTGACGGTAAATTCTGTTATCATGTAACTATCCAAGAATTAACAGAAGATATAGAACTGACCATTGGAGGTATTTACGTGATGAGATACAATTTAGTCAAGGATTTATTGAGAGATAATAAGATAGAACTCATATGATATGAAGCAAAACCAAAAAATCAAAAGAATTTGTAATTTATATATAAAACCACATAATAATTCATGCATGAAATAATAATGTCCCCTGTATAGGTTTTCACTAACACAATTGTTAACTAGCAACAAAAAATCAATATGCAAGCCTGGAATCGAACCAGGGTCCCAGGGATGATATTTAAACACTCAATTATAGTACCAGGTACGTTGGTATTATACTTCGACTTAAAGATTTCTTAAAGTAAAGATATAGAGATGTAACTCACACGAAGAAACATCTCAGCATTGATTTCTTTGAAACCAATACTATATATATTCAAGAACTGAACTCAGTTCTTGACATCTTCAGGTTATATTTTAATAATCTGAAGGCCTGGATTTTACCACTTAACCACTTGCGCATGGTAATTTAACAATTGTGACATATCAGTCACAGTTACTTGGATATTCCATTTTATTGATTCAAGTAATTGTGACCGATATGTCGCAAATTTCAATTTTGTAAGAGCTTTTTCAGCATAATTTGGACCACCTGATGAATTTCTTTAATTAATATACAATTCGATTTGATCTATTAATAGAGGTTCAAAGTCTACTAAATATCGTGCACAATTGTTGCATTATATATAGATAAAGTTTCTGGCAGAAAATCGGATGAATTCCCCACCATACACAATAATGGAGTCACCATTAGACTTTTAATAAGTGACTAAAGTATCAACCTGTTATATCTGCTCTAAACGTTTGCCTTATTAAGCCTAACTATTAAATCACAAACAAGATACATCAAGGAAATTTAACATAAAGAATATTAAAAAAACATAATTCTAAGGTTCATGATCCCAGTTTACATTACGGCAAAACCAAAACTGTAAACGAAATACCTTCTACAATATTATCATTTTATCGAAAGACAATAGTAGGAATGCTTAATCACCTGATACTGAGTTAAATCTTAATATTCTTGTGAAAATAGTAATAAAAAATCTTTGACCAGGAAACCGTTAAATATCTGCACTAGATGATACCGCCCATTTCAAACAATGGGTATCACAAATATATATTAGGCATTTCTCCTTCTATTATTGTGTCTCTCTGAAAGACTGCTATTTCTCTTCACCAATCCCGGTTCATTTGCCACATTCAAAAGATTGGAAGGATCGGGAAATTGCGTAGCATAATCATTGTTATTCTCTAATGTACGTTGCAAAGCGGTTTTATCTGATAAAATACTAGCTGGACTTAACACGGTACACGTTTCCTTATTCCATATATATGGTACCTTATTCTCTTTATTTGGCACCTTTTTCTCTTTATTTGGCTCATTATTAGTCCTATTTTCTTGCAGTTTTAAGTTACTTTGGAAGCGATTTTGCTTTTCCCTCTTTTCTTTCACCTCTTTGTGAAACGCAGGGTTGTTAATCTCTTCGTAAAATAATTTGTCCACTTCTCTCCATTTATTGGGAAGGTTTTCTTTATAAAACTTTGGTTTGGGTACTGGCAAATCATCAGGAAGAGGGTTGGAATATAAATAACAGCTCACCAGATAATTCCAGTATCGATTAATACGTCCCTGTTGCCTAAGTGCGTCTATTTCATCTGTAGAATCATCTAGACTATGGAATCGTGTTATGTAATATTTCTTCAGATTTTCTATCGTAACATTTTCCTTTTCATTTGATCCTTGCTCAGAAATTGGCCTCTCCTCTTGTGTTCCAGACAAACCAGTCCACAAATGATTAATAACTGTCATAGTCAGTATGTAACATGCAACTATATTAAACGGTTATGCAAATATAAGGATGAATCATATATTGCTGAAGGATGTCAAAACAATTACTAACGTTTCCCTTAATATAGTGACGATGTTTGTATTTATTGCTTCTACACATATCGCAACAAACGACATGACATAATACGTCAAAGACGTCAAATTCTCAAGGGAAATATTTAGCAACGCCGCGCGCGTAAATGCGTAATGGAATAGAATATTCATTGTATTCTAATACAGAAAATAATTGCTATTGAACATCCATATGTTAATAGTACAATCAACATAATATCAAACCAAACATAGTGAGACTGAATCATTTGTTCAGTAACCAAGATTCAGACAATGAACTTTCAGCAAGATTAATATATATGTTCGAACTGTTTTGTAGTCACGATAAACCCAGATATATGTAATGTTTTATACACTTCTCAGTGCACAGTGTTAATAAAGTAACCTCAATTATATCTGTTCATTTTAGTATATGTAGTTATCTCCGCCAAAATCAGCACTGTTCAAAATTCAGTTTATCATTCATAATAGTTAAATATCGAACAGAATAGATATATTATTAATATATCAATGTAATACAACATAAAATTATTAAAAAAAATTAAAAACTATTAGAATTCATGATTCCAGTTTACATTACAACAAAAACTGAAAACGGAATACCTTCTACGATACTATTATTTTATCGAAAGACAACAGTAGGAATGCTTAATCACCTGATGATGAGTCGAATCTTAATATTCTTGCGAAAATAGTAATAAAACATCTTTGACCAGGAAACCGTTAAATATCTGCACTAGATGATACCGCCCATTTCAAACAATGGGTATCACAAATATATATTAGGCATTTCTCCTTCTATTATTGTGTCTCTCTGAAAGACTGCTATTTCTCTTCACCAATCCCGGTTCATTTGCCACATTCAAAAGATTGGAAGGATCGGGAAATTGCGTAGCATAATCATTGTTATTCTCTAATGTACGTTGCAAAGCGGTTTTATCTGATAAAATACTAGCTGGACTTAACACGGTACACGTTTCCTTATTCCATATATTTGGCACCTTATTCTCTTTGTTTGGCACCTTATCCTCTTTATTTGGCTCATTATTAGTCCTATTTGCCCAGAGTTTTAAGTTACGTTGGTATCGATTTTGTTTTTCCCTCTTCTCTACCACTTTTTTTTGAAATATGGGGTTGGTAATATCTTCGTAAAATAATTTGTCCACTTCTCTCCATTTATTGGGAAGGTTTTCTTTATAAAACTTTGGTTTGGGTACTGGCAAATCATCAGGAAGAGGGTTGGAATATAAATAACAGCTCACCAGATAATTCCAGTATCGATTAATACGTCCCTTTTGTCTAAGTGCATCTATTTCATCGGTAGAATGATCTAGACTATAGAATCGTGTCATGTAATATTTATCTTCATCCTCGACCCCAACATTTTCCTTTTCCTTTGATTCTAGTTTAATAGTTCGTCCTTCTTCTTGTGTTACAAACATACCAGTCCAGAAATAATTGACGGTAGTCATATCCTGCGTATCATGGGCAACTATATTATATGTCTATCCTTGCAACTAGAAAGATGAATCATATACACTGTTGGAACCGAATTAAAAAAAGGTAATATTTGAGGGCATCGTTACCCCGCTTTAAAATATGTCAAAGTCCGAAGTGTTTATTTACTGTCTGAGTTAATGTGACACAAAAACGCTCGGAATAATGGGGGGAATGTCGCGAACAGTTTGGAAATATCAACTTGGACTTTAAATTTCTTCTTCTTTTTGTCACACTTTTCTCTTGTGTTCCTTTCTTTTATATTCTTTTCTTACAAGACCAAACCAAGACCAAACCAAGAAATGTCTTCTTTGGTAATTTATAATGACAACACTAATACTTCAAGTCATTATTGTTATTTTGACATGGGTAGCAATGATAAGTACGAAGAATGGACAAACACCGTCCAGGAATTTCAGGATCTCCATGATGACGCACTTCTAACATCTGAAGCAGGAGATGTACCTGTTAGATGGCTGGACTTTTGTTCAACCGATTCAGTAGCAATTTTAAAATTATTAAGGTTGGCAAGAGTAGACCCAAAGTACATGTCTATTGTCATGTCTCAAAACATGCAAAACCTAAAAATGAAAACAATTACACTTTTAATTGCTTGAAGGCAAATATAATTGATACTGATGGTACCTTAAAGAGTGGTTACATCTATTGCTTTATTTGTGAAGGCTACTTATTGACTATACACAATGGGAGTATCACGCATTGGAGGACAATCGTGGAGAATATTAATGTATATGATCAAGATATTAGAACAAATATCAATATCTTGTTTAATTTTCTCCAAGGAGATATAGCTGAAGATTCAAGAACTACGACTTTTTGAGTTTGAAGAAACTCCCCGTATCAAAAGGTCTTGGTTAGGCTTAATTACATTCTGGCTCTTAATATGTTTTAGCTTTATTTGGAGGACTTTTATAATATTTTCAATTCTTTCTTCAGTACCCGGTGTACTCTATTTGATTATTAGATGGAGAATGTTAGTGAATTACATACTTTTCCCAATACTGCTGGCTATTTCTATTGGTGTTGCTATTCACATAGTGTGGAAGTTGTACCACCCAAAGAACAATGATACTTCCCCAGTATTGGAGTAACATGAATTCTTTTTGATTTCTCTTAATTTATATAGTTGTTTATATAATTTTTAACTTCTTTCATCGCTAACCTATTTTTTATTAAAGGCCTATATTCGCACATAAACCGTAGTACTAAGTCATATTCTATCAGCTTGAAAACATTAATGATATATTTTATTGTATCAGATTAAATATTATTAAGTAACTTAGTCATCACAAATTAAAACTTATTTAAGTAATATTTTATCAAATACAACTCGATTCGAACCCAGTAAATGTCCTCCAATATCAATTTATTTCATATATCATATGTGACCTAATCTTTTTGATGTCTTTAAGGAAATATACTAATCGAATGTCACAGATCTGAGTTATACATCAGACTAAATGAATATTACAGAATTTAAAGCAAAATGAATAAGATAAAGAATACTGAAAATCCTATGAATATTTTCTTATTATATATAGTTGGACTTTGTCTCGGTGTACTAGAGTTGTCCAGAAGACGTTTGGCCATTTGTTCATATAAGGTCCATGACAAGATAACATATTTATTAGAACTATATATTACAGAACAAGGAACATACTTTTATCAATTAAATCACCCTATATTTTCTTTTGTCACTAATAGAAGCTATCTGATTAAGAATCTAAAGTATATTGCAGAAGGTACATATCAGTCACACAATTGTTTAGTTCGGTCGATTTCACAGTTAAGGAAGGGGGGCGTTCATGTAGTGACTTATCTCACAACACAATCTACCCAATTGTTCTCTCGGTCTTATGATTAAATGAATGTAAATACAAATCTTTTAAAAATATAGGTATAATTTAATTATTTACATAGATGATAAGTAGTTATATATATAAATATAAGTAACATAAATAACTCAATAGAGATATTAACCATCTGTGCAAAATACAGCACACAACGTGCTTTCACTGAGATTCCAATTCCCGTTTAATATCTTTCCAAAGGAAGTCTTAACCAGAATACATGCGTTTCAATTAAGATAGCATAGTATCCCTCAGCAGTTAACAACTAAGATTGGAAGACATTGTAGGCAGTCTTAAACAGATAAATCATCGCAATTAAGTGATGAGAGATAAAAGATTTAACTCGAACCAAAAAAAAAAAAAAAAGATATCCTTCAAAAGTGTAGAAAAGTAATAAGAATATTCCACCTTTCCTATATTTTTCAACATCTCTTGATAGAATTATACATTTCCAACATTCTTACCATCGTCCCTCCTAAGTAAAACAGTAAGAAATTTAATATTGTGGAATTCCTGAAACCACATATATCAATGTATTCAATACACCTGTGTGTTACCAAGACACAGGGTACCATTTGGTTAGAGACCAAAAATCGCCATCTCGACAATACCAAACGCAAACAAAATAAAAATACTTGAATCTCAGTTGAAGTATGTTCAACAGTGACCAAGGGAATATGTATATGGAATGGACAACCCAGACCATACACTCCCAATGACTGCTGCAGAACGTACTTGGTGCATTTCAAGGGGGAAAATTCCTCTAAGCTGAATATTCAGACGCCTTTTATACTTCGAGAAAAGATTTTGCCAAAAAAAATCTTCAGGAATGTGCGCAGATCTGCCCCTGTTTACACTTTCCCGATTGGGCGAGAGAAGACGAACAGGAGATCTGCACCACGGGGTTCAGCCGATATAAATTGGTGAGACTACAGATAGTGTGAGTAGCGTGAGTTTGCTAAGGGGGGTCGATGTGTTTTCTTTGTACTTGTTGAGATGTGCTCGTGTGTCTGTACCGATATTTCATTGACCCTGAAATTTGAATATCGTGATCGATTTTCATATCTTGATAATGGGGAAGATTTGCAACATCACTAAGCAAGCTTAAGTAATCACCCGATGCGAGATGAGGAGGTGCTCCCTTCCAAGAGAGATCCGTCATCTATTGTAGGTGCAGCCACTGCGTTTGGTCGTATCACCACTTATAGATTGATGACTTTCTACTTGAGAACTCCAGCCAAATTGTTCAAACCACCACGGTTTGACATATACCACTATCTTCGAGTCGTACTCACCGGGGAGAATGTTTCACCTACAAAATTTTATCACAAATCATCAGTATACGTTATGTCTCAGGCATTAAACAAATACGGTTGGAAAGTTATACCTGACAGATTGTTACCACCATTATTTGCCAATTCTATCACGGGGGTGATTCTTTACACTACATATTTGAAACTACTACCTGAGACTAAGAGCAATGAACCAATGTCATATACAGGTGTATTCAAAGCAGGGTTTATTGCTGGTACAGCACAGGCTTTAGTGTCTACCCCAATCGATGCGATATATGCTAGGTCATCTGCTAGAGACATACTGCAATCTTTAACCAAATATAATAATCTTTGGGTATACGGTTATGATAAATTGAAAAAGATTGGGTTTGTTGGGTGTTTTGGTGGGTTCAATCTTACCGCTTGTAAAGAGGCCTTGGGGTTTGGTTGTTATTTCAGTGTGTTTGAAATTATGAAAGATCGTTTGCACAGAAATCAAGAGAATAAGATATGGAAACGAGCGACAATATTTGTCGCTGGTGTCACAGCTGCATTCACTTTACAAATGGTACAATATCCATTTACAAAAGTGCAAAAATTACATTATCAAAGGTTAGAAATTATGGATATCTTACAGGATGCTAATAAGACGACGACAAAAATGAAAATGGGTAGAAATTTCCACATATATTGGCATTCTTACAAAGAAACATTTCAACATCTTCATCAATTGCACAAGACTAATTCAAATTTAACCAAATGGTTATATAAAGGTTTCACTAGAAACGCCATGGCAGTGATACCTGGTACAGCCATTGGTTTAATCTTGTTAGATTATATGAGAACAAAATTAGAAGTATCAGAGAAAAGCTTGTAAATATACAAAAATATTCACTAATATATATTTATAAATATTCATAACATTTTTTTAGGCAATCCACCTTGTAATCTACCTGATTCTGGTATAGATGGAACAGAACTTTTTTGTGATTTTTTGGACATGACGTATGTTTCAAACATTCTAGTTGATTCATAATCATTACTCTTTCTTCTTCTAGGATGTTTATATGTATTATTGTTATTGTTATTGTTGTTCACTTGAGGACCAGCTATTTTGGCTGCCTTCAAAGCTTCACTGTGTGGTTTAATTCCATTTCTATTCATTTTCACTGATCTTTCTAATCTTTTAATATTTTGATCCATGCTCTCTTGTACTATCTTAAACATTGTGGAATTAGTCAAGATTAAAAATGTCTTATATGGAGTCTGAATGGATATTATATGATTACCTTGGAATTCATCAGTGGGGAGTAAAATATCTTTTATAACGGTACCAAATTGACATAAATTAATTGTATACTGTTGATCGTATTTGTCCGCTGTCTTGTAAAGTATAATACCACGACCAAACGTTGTCAGTATCATTGTTCTCTTTAAATCAGGTCCATTATTATTTCGATTATTTGTGATATTAATATCTGAGGATGTATAATATTTATTCTCCGGTAGGGACACTGGTTTATCATCTCTGGCGATTGAACTCAATTGGTTTAATATTTTAAATTTATCACCATAATTATGCGATAAGAAATCATCTAATTTTTCATTACCTGTCAATTCAATGAATTCAATGGTATCCACTTTCAAAACATGTTCATTAATATTAGTTAAATAATCAGACCAAGTGATATCAATTTTTTTCATTGATGTGTTACTGGTAATGAATTTAGGGGTATTGACCAATTTAGGTGAAACAATTTTATTACTTTGTGGAGTGGTTGGTTTACTTTCAGGTTTTCTAGCCACTTTATTTGTTGTCGCGGTGTGTATTGGTGTCAATTCACGAGTCTTAACATCTTTTTTATTTCTTACATTAGAAGTGGCTGCAGTGGCTGCAAACAATGCATTTTGATTCACGTCATCATTAGGTGTTATGGGACGATTTTTCAAAGGTGTATAAATATGTGAAGTGTCTATCGGTTTATTACTTGTATTGATAGGTTGCATAGCCCTTGCATTAATCTTGAACGGTTGAATCTTAGGAGGTGGGTTATTCCAAATGGATCCATCTTGGAAATTAACATTAGCGAAGAAATCATGACGTTGTATCTGTGGTATAGTTAATCTTGCATCCAAATCTTTTAACAAGATTTTTTTCACTAAATCTCGAATTACCAAGGGGAAACCTGCTGTGAATGCGTATGACACTTTAATGACTCTTTGGAATGTTAAATATTCTGTGTTACCCTTGAAAGGTGGTTTACCTGCAATCATTTGATACAATATACAACCAAATGCCCAAATATCACAACGAGCATCAACAAAATTATCATTTAATAATTCTGGTGACACGTACTCTGCAGTCCCAACAAACGAATTGGACCTTGTCAGAAGATTGTAACCCGTGGTATCATCCTTGGGTAAGATTTTAGCAGTACCAAAATCTGTCAATTTAATCTTATAATCACTATCCAATAGGATATTTTCTGGTTTCAAATCTCTATGGATAACACCTTGTTCATGTAAAAACTCCACTGAATTCAAAATTTGGGCAGCATAATAACGTGTACATTCCTCATTTAAAGTGCCCGCACTCTTAATCAAAGATAACAAATCACCATTGGGAGCCAATTCCATCAGGAAATACAACGAATATTGATCCTGGAAAGTTGCAAACAATTTCACCACGCCATGCTCACCGTTCAATCTTCTCAGGGCATCCTTCTCGATGTTCACATACTTCACTTTCCGCTGTTTGATCAAGTACTCTTTATTCAATGTCTTGATCGCGTAGGATTTACCAGTCGTGTTGGAACGAGCTTGAGACACGACAGCGTACGAACCGTCCCCCAGAGTTTCACCCACGACGAAATTGTCCAATTGCCAAACTTCTCCAGACATCACAATAGCACGCTACAAGGTTGAGTTGATACTTTGAAGTGCACCAATTAAACAGACGTCCCTTTTGTTAACCGGACTAGTCCTTGTTGGTTCCTTATATAAAATTGAAAAAATTTGATATCAAGAGAACAATACCATAGAAGGTATCCATCGCATAGCAGTATATCGTATAGGGGCTCCTATGTCTGTGAGGAAGAGACGTGACAGTGTGGCTGCTGCCATGGAACGTGTGACCACGTCGATCAGCGACGGTGCTACCACTGTGAAGAGAACCACAACGAGGATGTTGTACCATTTCCAAGAGTTGCCAGAATGGCAAAGGGACAACGACAAGATTCTTACTGGTTACGTGAAGGAGACGAATTCTTTAAAAAAGTGTGTGGAATCGTTGTTCTATTTAAACAATGAGTCTGTGAACATTTACACACATCTTATTCCATCGATGATGTATTTGGCGTTTTCGTTGTTTTGTATTGACAAATGGTTAATACCAATTTTCCCCACAACGAGTTTCTCAGATTACTTGATCATCAATGTGTTCCTCATTGGTGCCTTCTTGTGTCTGCTTTGTTCCGGTTGTTTCCATTGTTTGAAGCAACATTCTGAATGGCATTGTAACGTTTGGTCCAAATTGGATTATTTAGGTATCATCATATTGATATCTTGCTCTACGATACCAATGATATATTACGGTTATTTCGATGAATTGGTATATTTTGTGGGGTTCACTACTTTGACCATTGTATTGGGGTTGATCTGTTGTACAGTGGTGATGAGTGAAACTTTCAATAAGGCTTCATTGAGGCCTCTAAGAGCTGGGTTCTTCATTTGTTTTGCCCTGAGTGGACTGTTGCCCATGTTGACAGGATTTTACAAGTACGGTTCCAATGGTGTGTTAAAGAGAATCAGTTTGAAATTTGTCTGGTTTGAAACGTTTTTCTACGTGTTGGGAGCTATGTTATACGGGTTCAGAATTCCAGAATCTCTAATACCTGGTAAATTTGACATTTTCGGTTCGTCACACCAGGTTTTCCACTGTATGGTCGTGATAGGATCCATGTGCCATTTGAAAGCAGTGATTGAATCGTATAATTTGAAACATACTAATTTTTAATATACGTATATATTCAAACAATGATAAATATTTTGATAGATTAATTATAATTTTTACTAAATTTACAAGGAGTGTTAATTACATTACAACAAGGCAAGGAAGAAACATATAGATGAGTAGTGAATCTGTGACTAAAGCTGCTTTGAATGCGTACAGACATGGGCTACGGGCCGCAAGAGTCGCATTCCAGGGGGACACGAAGATGTTGTTGGCCGCTAGAGCCAAGATGAGAGAAGGGATGATCCATCCACCAGACCCCTCGTTGACTCGTCAGGGTCAAGTACAACTCATGGAGGAAGTAGCGTTGTTCCTCAGGAGGAACCTCGTCCAGGGACAGAAGACAGATGAGGGAAACTACAGGTTGAAGATCCACAAGGACACGGAATTGGGGGATAACGAATCCATCAGGCAAGAGACTAAATTTAAAGCTTCCAAATGGAAGAGGCCAAGTTGTAAATGAGTATGCACATCCTGTAAATAATAATAATAGTAATATATTGACCTCTTGTATAATAATTCTGACGATGAAACTATTCCATCTCGGGGATCCCCGAGATGCAATTTTCCAATAATTTTTCATATATAAATAGAGTGAAAAGTTCCTCATCGATGACTCCATCCAGTGGTAATACTAGTATTCACCATTAATATCAGTACCATCAACACTTTGCTGCTGCTATAACATATAACGATGTCTCTAACTACACAATTTTTAGGTTCCACTTTCACTAACCCATTAATGAACGCCTCCGGTGTCCATTGTATGTCCACTCAAGAATTAGATGAATTAGCTGGTTCTCATGCTGGTGCCTTCATCACTAAGAGTGCCACTCCACAATTCAGACAAGGGAACCCAGAACCTCGTTACTACCCAGTTCCTTTGGGGTCTATTAACTCTATGGGTTTACCTAATCAAGGGTTCGAATACTATTTGGATTACGTCTTGAAACGTCAAGAAACTCATCCAAATGATCCACCTGTGTTCTTCTCTGTCGCTGGTATGAGTGTCAATGATAACTTAGATATGCTACACAAGTTACAAGATTCTGCATTCAATGGTATCACTGAATTGAATTTATCTTGTCCTAACGTGCCAGGTAAACCACAATTAGCTTACGATTTCGATTTAACTAAAGAAGTGTTAACTAAAGTGTTTGAATTCTTCAAGAAACCTCTAGGGATTAAATTACCACCATATTTCGATTTTGCTCATTTCGATATAATGGCTTCAATCTTAAATGAATTCCCATTAGCTTACGTCAACTGTATTAACTCTGTCGGGAACGGTCTATACATCGATGTTGAAAAAGAATCTGTCGTGGTGAAGCCAAAGGATGGGTTCGGTGGTATCGGTGGTGAATACGTCAAACCAACTGCATTAGCTAACGTTCGTGCATTTTACACAAGATTAAGACCAGAAATCAAAATTATTGGTACTGGTGGTATTAGAAACGGTCAAGACGCCTTTGAACATCTACTTTGTGGTGCTACCATGTTACAAATTGGTACTGAACTATGTAAAGATGGCATTGACGTCTTCGCTCGTATTGAATCTGAATTGATTCAATTAATGAAGCAAAAGGGTTATAACAGCATTGATGACTTCCGTGGTAAGTTACAAAGTATATAAGGGAACCATTTGTAATATATATTTATGTGTAAGATTGAATTCTTTTCAAAAAAATTGTCATGATAAAAGTAATTGTTAATAAATAGTCAGTTTTTTTTTTTCAATTTTAATTATATCCTTGATTGAATGAGTATTTCAATAACCCCCCTTTAAAAGAGACATAGACAATGATAAGGTATAGTATGATCTCTAGACATGTGTCTAGGTCAATGTACAGTACCAATATTACTCAGGATTTTTTGAATGATTTGTTAGCGAAGGCTAAGAAGGCTACTTTATCGAAAACCACAAATGATAAATCCAGGGAACCTCGTAAGACTAAACCATTTCATAAGAAGCAAACGATGCGTAAACCGCAACACAGGCAAGCTACTATGGAATTCCATCCAATGACTGCTAATAATGGTAAAGTTGGGGAAGGTAAATTGCCCGAGCAACCTCAATTTGGTTCTAAAACTCGTCTAATAGACGCATCTGCAAAGGATCCAGAACTGTTAGATGTGTTTGATGTATCAAATAATGATAATCAGAACAACTCGATGAGATTCAAAAAGGATAAGTCCACCGGTTTTACTAAACGGAAAATGGTTAAGAGAAGACCTAGAGAAGGACAAAGATCGACTTTTATGAGATCACAAATTGAACAGAAACCATTAGGAGTGGTCAATGTACCTTACAAATTCGAATTAGTGGAACCCACTCCAGTTTCACTGTTGAAATATTCTACAAATTTGTACGGTACCCCCAGATCAAGGTTGTTAAATTTTGCCATGAGATCTTTGGAAGAATCAAATTTCCCTGTGACTAGAGAACCAAATGTTCCCTTTGCTAAAGATAATAAACCAAATGATGTGTTCAATGTCAAGACATCACAATTTGGTAATTATATTTCATCATCTAGATCTGTCGTCTTAGAAAGAGAACCATTTCTCAACAATATTGACGTACAATTAGATTCAGCTAAATTCGATCAAAGTGTTCGTGGGAAATATCATACATTTAAACCTTTGAACACTGAAGATTTCAAATCCATTACTAATTCTACAAAATTGCAAAATGATTTGGTAGCAAATAGTCGAGTAGTTGGTTTAAGTTTACAAGAGAGTGGGATGGATGACGTTAATAAAGACTTACTTTATCAAGTTTGTTCTGGTTTGAAACCAATATCTGAACTGTAAAAGAAAAAGAATGTACATATGTATATATATAAATATATTCCAAAGAACGTGTAAATAATATTTATCATCCTACTGAAAATAATTTAATTCTATAAAATATGATTACCTATTGATTATGTTTATTTATATGCGTAATGTTGTGTTTATATCTCAGAGGTAAATTTATCTAAAACTTTGTTGTACATAGAAAGTTCATTCTTTAATAAAGCCTTTTTCATCTCTAAATCTTTGGCCACAGTTTGTCTCCGTTTGAATATTGAAAACAAAACAGGGAATAGAATCGTCAGAGTACTGTCCTTTGGTATCATTTCCAATACATTTAAAAATAGGGCCTTGTTGTTATCGATCACTTTAACATTTCTTGATAAAAATATTGTTACCAATTCTGTAGAGTATGGAGGTACTATATTACAATATTTTTGTAATGTCTCAATAAGATTTTCCTTAGTGGTTAATTTCTCGATTTCTAAAAAATCATTAAACTCCATGAATATCTTATATTTTGCATCATTATCAAATGATTCATTTGGTATTTGTTCGTCCCCTTCAAAGAAAAATAAGACAGTTAATATATTATCTTTGTCTATTCTTTTCACTTCTTCTTGGACAATGGTAAATAAATCGTCCTCATTCTTACAAATATTTTGAATATTTTGATAATTTTGAGAAAACTCCTTGCATTTACTATTGTATCTTAATTTCACAAGAAGGTATTGTAATATATTGGTCTTAAAATAATTAAAATCATTTCTATACTCTTCAATAAAGTCGTGGAACAAATCCCATAATTTTTCCTTCTGGATAGTTTCTTCTAATTTCCCAAAATAGTAATTGATCAAAAATTCTTTGTCAGAACCCTTTTGTACACCAATTTCTTCTAGAATATGAACTTTCAAAATAATGTTTTCCTCGCCATCAATTCTATTCAATAATTCATGGAAATCAATATTTACTTCTTGTAAAATTTCTAGAATGTTTTTAACCAAGTTATTGTTATCTTCCCCTAATGTTAATGCATTGTCAATGACAAACATCAAATCATCTAAAAGAGATTCCTTGATGTAAGTCTTGGAGATGGTCAGGATATTTGATTTAATGAAGGAAACAAGTTCCAAATATTTTTTTTCTTGTTTCAGCAGTTGAATCACTTCTGTAACCATTCCTCTTCTCTTGTAAATTTCCAATAAAAGCGAATCACCACTTTTTGATTCAGAATTTATTATGAGTCTTGTGATTTCCTCTAAACTAACATTGTCAAATTCATTTATATCAATATCTTTATTTCGTTTCTGAAGTTCAAGGAAAATATTGATATCAACGGTTTTGCAAACACTTTCAAAATTTGTAAAATTCTTATCGTTTTCCCTTCCAATTAAACTTTTCTTTATTAGCCTCAGAAAATCTATTATATTGTCTGTATTTTCACATTTATTTATCAATTTCAATATCTTCAAATTGCATATAAAATCCTTTAATCCATTATGACACCAACATTCTCCCTGCAGGGGTAAATCAAATAGATATAATAATATTCTGATATCGATCTTTCCAATATTATAACACCATTTTTCGATGATAGTGTCATCTATTGTTTTACAATGT
This sequence comes from Kazachstania bromeliacearum, assembly GCA_003708535.3. Lineage (NCBI taxonomy): Eukaryota > Fungi > Ascomycota > Saccharomycetes > Saccharomycetales > Saccharomycetaceae > Kazachstania > Kazachstania bromeliacearum. The sequence continues at coordinate 98,784 of PPOP03000028.1, read as the reverse complement.
AATAGTAATAGTAAAAGATAAAGTAATGTCAAATATCGAACTTCTATTTGTTGAAATTTTGATAAATTCTCTGGTTTCTCAAAATTAGTCAAATAATCGTCTATTGTTGCGATTTCAGTTTCTTCATAACTTTCGATGTTCATGAAAAATGGAGTTTTATAAAGTCCATATAAGGTTGAATTGCTACATAAGATGTTTGATGTAGTTTGCTCAGTGACATCTTTAACAAACGCTCTTTCCCTGTCTATTCGAAATTCTATCCCAGTAATATCTTCTGGGGATATTGGCGTGAGTCGAAGTTTGTCGATTATGGTCTCTTCTTCTTTTTTGGTGTCATCATCTAAATGGAAATTTCTGAACAATTTGGAAGTTGATTCGATCAGTAACTCAGAGGTATTGGTTGAGTTTATTTTTTGTATTACTTTAGGTTCCTCATTAGTAATTAATTTATAAATACAAATATTCCCAGAACCGTAATTAACTATGATGTGTGAGTAATTTACTGTGATATCAATTGGGTATTTATCTAATACAATGGTCCCCTGGCTAATGTCACCTTTATCGTTGATCACTAGTGCCATGGCACCGTCTTCATAGTTCTTACCACCTGAGCAAACTAAAAATTCATCTGGTCCAAAATCTACAATTATTGGTTTCATTAAAGAGTTATCGTCTTCACTAACTTTGAATAAAGGTGTTACATTTTCACTAGGTAGATTTATAAGTTCATAACTGTTCAACCTGGAAGCCATAAATGTCTTGTTACCTTTAATCGACCCTACTGTGATACCTTTCAAAGATTGATAACTCTTGACACTCTGAAAACTAGATTCATTAACTTTGATAATATTTACAGAATCAGTCAAATACACTACAATTCTGTATTTATCTTTTCTACCATGCCAGCCTTCTAATTGAACGTTATTGACATTTTGTAACTTCACTGTATTCGGTGTAGGTGCAAATTCAGGTAATAAAAATAGAACTAATTCATGATTACTTAACACACAAGCCCTTTCCAGTCTTGGCAATAATATTATCTTATCGATTGGTGCTGATGATGAATCGAATTGAGTTCGAGATACTAGTAAATAATTACCTGTTTCAATCTCAAAATAATGCAACAATTCACCCGTATCAGTCCCTATGTAAACATGTTCATTGTATGCTTCTATGCAGGTGTATTTCAAATCATTGGGCAGGTTTTCTATAATAGGGAAGATGGAATAAGGCCCCTTCTCTATCGTTATCTCAAAAGGAATTGACTCCGTTAGATCATCCTGTTCACCTACCAGATTACTGTCCTCATCAGGTTTCGGTCTCAACTCTTCATCTCCCATCACTGCTTCCCTTCTTAGTTTGATTGCACTTCTTCAATTATTGTCTCTTTATAAATAGGCGGTTTTCTTAATTTAATTAATTATTCTAAAAAAGTTGTTTAATTTAATAATATACAGATTTGTTAAACATAATGATATATCAAGATATATATACGTTTATTATTTCTTCAATAACTTCAATAACAGTTGAGCACCCTTGTTGTCTTGATCCACGGTGATTTGCTTTTCAATTGATTCCAAATCTTCCACAAATTGGTCACCTTCGGAAGCTTCATTCAAAGTTTCAAATAATGCCACAATAGTGAAAGAACTGTCCTTTGTGTTAATCCATTCTAACAAGTTAGATGAGTCGATGATATCGTCGTAAAATCTTTGAGCAAATGCAACACCAAGGCCTTGTACTTTGGTCAATGGTTCCACTTTCTTTTCTTTGTTATTCCATTTACCACCTTGAATTAAAGATTTAAGTAATCTGGTGGAGAATGGTCTATGTATTGGGTGGTCCTTTTCGGAGACGTCACCTTTGAAAGTGACAATCACAGCATTTACAACTTCTTCGAATTTCTTTTGAGATTTTTCATCTAATTGTTCATACAATTCATCGTTAGTTAGCACTTCAGAAACAAATTGAGCACCAAGATTTTCTTCCAAGATTTCCACGTAATCCTTTAAGATTTCACTTACATATGCTGGTGCAAATTTGTTTAACAATTCATGTCTTCTCACTACAGGGTCTTTCTTAGAAGTTTCCTTGGACATTTCAATGTATCTTTCTAATTCATTCTTTACAATTGGTGAGAAATATTTACCCACAAGACCTAACATTAGATATAGGAATGGTCTTCTACCATATTTGTCCAAGATGAAATCGGTGAAATATTCTTTAACGGTTGGGCCAAAGGATTTGTAAGTTAAAACGGTATCATCCACACATAATAAGATGGTAATAAACACTAAATTACCGTGTTCATTCTTGATCAATTTTTCACCATGATCTTTCAAATTCTTTAAGATTGACTTTCTTTCCTTGGCAGAAGCCTTAGCGATTAAAGTACAAGCGACATCAGCACCTTCTGGTGTGTGGACTAATTCAGCAAATTGTTCATGTAACAATTCGATCATTTCACTTATTTCCTTACCATCAGCAATCTTAATCAATTCTCTCATGGCAGCGTGTAAAATTTGGAACCCAGTGGAACCCTTTTCTACAGAAGCAGTGATAGTACCAATCAAATTTCTAGCGATAATATTTCTCTTTTCCACACTTTCAGCACAAACTTGTTCAATGGTCAAACCAGCACTTTCTTCTCTAAAGACAGCGTATTGAGACCCCCAAAATTCTCTAATCATTTGTTGCTTTTGTTCATGAGATGCATAAAGAACAAATAAATCTTCCACGACGTAAGCACCTTCTCTGTGTCTCATTAATTTTCTTAAGTTACCATGTAATTCATCAATGATAAGTTGTCTAGATTGTTTAGAACCATAATGTAATAATTTAACCAATAAATATTTACCGTAAGAGGAAGTGGCTAACAAATAGTATTTACCCTTTAGAGCTTCCACAATTTGGTCACGACGTTCCTTAGAAGAATATTTCACTAAAGTTTGCACGATACGAGAAGCATCATGTTTCAAGACTAAATCAGCAATTCTATCTTTGGAAAGTTCCCAGATCTCATTAGACAATTTTTCACGGATTGGCTTTGGGATTGGTGGAGTCTTAACACGTAATTTTTCCCAGACACTCTTAATTTGTTGAATCTCAGAACCAGACTTTCTAGCCATTTTTCTTTCTTTCAATAGTTTTCTTTGTTCAGCATGGTTAGAGGAAGATTCACCGGCTTCTTTAACAGTTTCACCTTCTTCACCTTCTTCTTCTTCGTCATCGTCATCATTGTCAGATCCGACATTGTCTAATTCATCCAAGTCATCTTCGCTTTCTTGTTCTTCCATAGACACATCATTTTCACCTTCATCGGATGAATCCACTGAGATTCTAGCCTTCTTGGCAGGTTTGGAATCGCTGGACACAGAACGTTTGTTGCTGTTGTTGTTGTTTTTCTTGACGACAGGAGCCATGATCACACACTTGTTATATATCTCTTGTTATGCTATAAGTAATTAGTAGTAACAGTTTAAAGCTCATCGCAAATTATTTTTTTTCACTGAAAAATTTTCTTCGAGATTTTTTTGTATGTGAAATACGTTGTTATAGTGATGAGCTGATATATAATGATAGATATATGTATTATATATACTGATGATGATAATGGCAAGTTACAATTCGTCGTGTGAGAGTATTCTGTCCATGGCCTCGCTGACTGCTTGTTCTATGTAATCTGTGGCTGTAGTGGACAATGTGGCTGCCACAATGGTAGAGGTAGCGGTAGGGTCGCTCACTATAGATTCTTGTGCAGTAGAAGTAGTAACCCTTTTCACAAGCCCGACAGATAGTAATATACCTTTGAAGAATTTAAATAGTAACCACAGTGATAATTTCACTGGACCTTTAAATATACGTCTCCAAAGAACCCAAGATATGGCCAAAGCCAAGAAGGAAAGTGCCAGATAAACGTCTCTCTTCTCCTGATGAGAGGATTTTTCTAATGACTTGACTAATTTAGAGGTTCTGTCAAATACAATTTCAAATTGACTGTATTTATCTTCCACTTTTTGTAATGAATGTGTTTGTTGTTTCAATTCATCAAGATTTAAATCACTTTGCAATATACTTGATTGTAAGATTTGATTACTCTTTATTAAATTCTTGGTCAACTTCTTAGTTGTACCCAATAATTGATCCTTTGCTGATGGTGTGGCAAAATTCTTATAAGTTTTGGTATCTTCTTGTGCTCCATCACCATTATCATCAGATATTAAATGTGAATCAATAGTGTCATCTCTCAATTGATCTATTCTATTCATCCTGGACAATTTATTCCTCTTAATGGTATCTTGTAATCGTATTTTGAATTCATGATTCCAAATGATTAAACTCAACAATTGTTCATATTCTTTCACCAACTGGGTATTATCCGTTTGAGATATGTCACCTCCAACCACTCTTAATTTGTCCACATCACCACGTTGCGTGGCTTTCTCCCATTTCAATTTCAAGTACCTACTGGACTGATTTACTGTGACAATGATTGATTTTATCATGGATTCAAATTCAACAATGGATTGAGCTAATGACACGTCCATGCCACTGTCAAATTGTGTCTCCAATTGGTGTAATTGGTCATGCATGTTGGTTTGAATAACTCCCACGTTATACATTGTGGTCATTTGCCTATTAATGTCTTCTTACCGTACAGTTCTAATAAAATTGCTATAATAATAACTTTATTTTCGTTGTTTTTCAAATCGTGTTAAATTAAATGAAAGGCATCCTTTAATACGTGAATAAACGACAATAAACGCAATTAACGGTCCTTCCCCCTCTGGTAAATCGGTGATAGCATATTATTGTACGAAGTGTTAGTGTCCTTTATATTTAAAGAGAAAGTTTCTGGGAAGTTATCACAAATCGAGAAATACATACGATCAATAAGATGCTTAGATCAAACAATAAATTGAACCCTAAGACCACGAAATTTGAATTCGGTGGGTTCCTTGGGACTCTGTTTCTTACTGTGTTCTTACCAGTGTTTACTGTGTGGATCAATTATCAGTTGACACCAGATGCTAAATTGGAAACAGATGATTGGTGGCATTATTGGGATCCACGTAAATCTTACGAAGTTTGGATCCCTTACATCTGTTGGGTAACCACACTGGCAGTGTTTGATGTAATAATGCCCGGTAAATGGTTACAAGGTACACAATTACGTGATGGGACATATTTACAATACAAGATTAATGGTAAAAGTAACTCTTTGTTATTATTTGCCATATTAGCATTAAGATGGCAATTAACAGATGGCGAAATGCCCGAATTACAATTTTTGTATGAACACACTTTAGAATTATCTATTGTGAGTAGTATATTTGCCTTCCATTTGGCCAATTTGGTTTATTTGAAAAGTTTCTTATTCCCCAGTAAGAAAATTTTAGCATTAGGTGGTAATTCAGGAAATATAATTTATGATTGGTTTATTGGTAGAGAATTGAACCCCAGATGTTTTTTCAATCTATTTGACATTAAATTGTTTTATGAATTGAGACCTGGAATGTTATTATGGTTCCTTAATAATTTAGCTTGCCTACATCATAATTATGTTGTCGTTAATGGGAAGACACATGCAAATGATGCTCTTTTGTTAATTAATCTTGTACAAGCATTATACATTTTTGACGGTGTCTTCAATGAAGAAGGTTTATTGACAATGATGGATACCATTACAGATGGATTTGGTTTCATGTTAGCTTTCGGTGATTTGACTATTGTACCCTTTACATATACGTTACAGGCAAGATTCTTAAGTGCTCACCCAGTAGAATTGGGGAAGATAAGATTCAGTTTAATATTAATGTTAATGTGTTTAGGTTATTACATTTTCCATTCATCCAATGAACAAAAATCAAAATTTAAACAGGGCAAATTATCTCATTTAAACAGTATTACCACTAAACGTGGTACCAAATTATTATGTGATGGTTGGTGGGCTAAATCACAACATATGAATTATTTTGGTGATTGGTTAATTGCCTTGAGTTGGTGTTTAACTACCTCTTTCGAGACACCTTTGACTTATTATTATTGTATTTATTTTGCCGTTTTATTATTCCATAGACAAAAGAGAGATGAAGAACATTGTAGTGAGAAATATGGTAAAGATTGGCAAGAGTATCAAAGAAGAGTCCCATATAAGATTATTCCATATATCTATTAAGAGATAATCAAATAAAAAAAAATGTTATGTATATGTATATATATTCTAATATGTTAAATAAAGATTTTATTGTTGTAAATCTTTTGAATGCTGTTCTATTAAATCAATTTGATAATTTAATAGAATTTCTTTTAATGGTGGGATAAATTCTTCAGTGATCAATTTATTCAAATCATTGTCGAACCCTTTAATTCTAATTTCAAAATCTGTTTCATCATGCATAAATTCTGGTATTTGTACTGTACCTTTAATCTCATCATCATCGTCGATTTGTACATTAAGTTCTAAATCCAAATCGAAATAACAAATTGGTTTACCCTTTCTTTGAGACACGTTGGAGTCACCATTAATTCTGTTGATCTCTACAATCTTAATTTTTTGATCATTGGATGCGACTATTTCCCAACCAACGAATTTATCATTTAAATATTTTTTAGTCCAAGGTAGAGTGTTCTTATCCACCCAATGCCAGTTATTAGGATTTTGTACAGCCATAATGTGATCCTTTGCTTGGTATATTAACTTGAATGAAGTTTTGAAATCTGTTCAAAATTTCATTTTCCATTTTTTTCATAATAGAACTTTAAAGAAATTTAAAGAAAAAAAAAAAGAAATTAGTATGAAGAAGGGAAAAATAAAACCACGATTATTTATCACGTAATGGCATGGTGGTCTTAGTCAATTTGACTTTTGTAGGTTGGTATTGTACCACATTATCTAACCAAGGTAAATTTCTTTGATTCACTTTAGATTTCACAGTATTGACGAATTTATTGTCTAATTTGTCATTACAACGGACTAACAATAACCCTTCATTAGATGTCAAACCGTTTTGCTTGAACAAATCCCAAGACCCTGTGGGTAATTGCACTAAAGTGACTTCATTGGCAGCCATATAACAAAGTGATGGCAATTGTTGTAAAAGTACAGAGGGGATACCTTGATCTTTATTACAAACAAACAATAATGTCTTGTCCATCTGTTGCTTGGTGCCAGACAGATAATCCACAATATCGTTATAACTTGTCAACAGATCCCAAGGCCATTGGTCCTGAGGTGTATCACTCAAATGTAAACATTTAGACAAGATGGTTGTCTTCAATAATTCCACCACCACAGCTTGATCCTCCACACGAGGCCACAACTGGGCTTCCCCCGTGAACGGAGAGGCCAACACGGGCTTGTACACTTGTCTCCGCACGGCAGCACGCTTCTCAATAGCCTTCAACGACGACATCCTGGTCTCCCTAAGGTGCAACTCATCGACTTAAATTATAATTAATTTAAAATTTTAATTTGAGACGCGAAAAACACTGTTTAAGCGCGTCACTTGCCACGGGGCGCGGTCTGAAACGAAAACAAAACAAATAAACGAAAAGTTTCAGTAAGAATCTCCAGAGATTGTCCCATCAAGTCTGATATCAGAGCTGTGTTTGAAGGTCAGGGCCTGTCCATAACTATCGAGGGACCTTCTGGATTAATAACGAGAAAGACACATACACACAAGAAAGATGTTGCTCAGGGACATACTACAGTGCTCGTTTCTGCTGTTAGCCACTGCTAATGCATTCGCCTATCAAGGTTGTTTCTCAGCAAGTGACATTAAGGCTGCCGGTGCGTCCTCTCAGGGGGAATACTTATACCAATCTTCAGGTTATTGTGAAGGCCAATGTCAAGGAGCTGCATTTGTAGCTTTAGGTAATGGTAATACCTGTTATTGTGGTAGTTCATTGGATCAATTGAAAAAATTGACCCCTACCAGTAAAAGTAATTGTAATACAAACTGTGCTGGTTGGCCACAAGATACTTGTGGTGGTGGTGAAAATTATATGGACGTATACGTTGCTGGTGATTCAGCTATAGAGTTGTCATCATCAAGTAGTAGTAGTACTGCCAGTTCATCTAGTCAACAACAATCAAGTACAAGCGGGAAGACAAGTGAAACATCTACTTCTACATCTCCTTCCACAGTACAGAAAACTACATCTGTCAAGAGTACTTCTACTCCATCCACCAGTACTCCCAGTTCAACTACCGATTCAGCCGCCACTTCCGTTAGATACTCTACGCATGTGATAACAAAGGCAGTGGTGACCACTTCCAATGAATTACCACAAACTATATTTGTGACTGCCACTTCAGTGATTTCCACTACGGCAGCTGCCCCCACAAATGAAAGTAAATCTAAGAAAGGCGGTAAATCGTTAAGTAGTGGTGCCATTGCAGGTATTGTTGTTGGTTCTGTTGTGGGTGGGATTATTATCATTGTCATTTTAATTTTGACATATGTGTATCGTCGTCATCAACAAGATAAACAACCTGACATTGAAGAGACTAAACATTATCAACCTTATTCATTCGGTGAACAAGACGCTAACCCTGTGATATTACCTACCCCAACACAAACAAATTGGCGCAAACCATCTAGAAATAATACAGGTATGACCACTACAAGTATAACACCATTAGGTGGATCAATAAGTACAAAGAGAAATGGCAGTGCCAGTAAAAATGATACTAGTATAAATGAAAGTGGTAACGTCACAGCAAACAGTGATTCCGATTCTAGTGGTCACGTTCATCCATACAATGAATTGTTTCAAAGATCTAAATTACCATCACTGGTCATGGAGGAAAATATATCCACTTATAATGGGAATCAACGATTTAGTACTTCATCTTTACCTGATATGATGGAACAAAGAGCTCCATTAAGGATAGTGAACCCAGAAGACGATGATGACTTAAGAGACAATACAGAATATTACGCTGACACTTCAAGATCATCAGGAGAAGGTAATTTAACTAGTGAAAAAGTATCTAACGCTAGTTAAGTTTATTTTTTTTGTAAAATATAAATACATAATATATACCCAATATCGATACCGCATAATCATTATTAACTTTATCTGTGAAGGACATACCCCTATTCATGAGAGGCTCAATTGGAAACCTTTTGTCAATTTGTTGTATTTGTATTGTGAAGTAAAAAAAATACCAAAAAAGAAAGTGCTTTCACTCGGAGTTGAACCGAGGATCTCCACATTACTAGTGTGGCGCCTTACCAACTTGGCCATAAAAGCTGTTTTTCTTGTTTTTGGGAGCTTGAGACTGGATACTTAACAATAGTACCATTGTCATGTGTTAAACTCAGAAACCTTTATTCTTAGTGGGATAAAGTGTTTAATTGCAGTTGAAAATCAAAAGGTAAGGGTGTGCTATAATTTTAACAACATTGGGTACCTGCAATATCTTATATTGGACAATTTGTTACTACAAATGATCTTTTTTTAGTACAATAGACTATTGTATATTACTACACCTAGTCTTATATTAAGCTGAGTATACACTTCATGTACACGTGTTAAATGACAATTAATATAGACTAGACTAGAATCAATTGTTCCGTGGCAAAAAATTACCGCAGATAAAGTATAAATAGCAAACAAAAAATTGAATTGTTTGGTAATATTCGGCAGAGTCACTGTTGCAAGAAATATTAGGATACATGACATAAGCAGCTAAAGTAGTACCAGCTAATATGTCTGTTATTAATGCAATTGGAACGTCGCGTATTTGACAATCATGACAAGCCCTCTAAGAGAAAACACAACGATGGAGGAGGTTCTGCAGAATTGTAAAAGAAATTCAGTTTAGGTGTGTTGGGAAACCCATCAGCGTTATAAGTACACCAATGAATAAAATATCGGACAAAAATGTGAAGCTAGACATCCTTCAGACCTAACCAGTAAATTTCAAGGAAAGCTATTGCACCACACTTAAAGAATCAACTATTTAAGTATAATGATGTAATCTCATTAGTGACAGACCACGTGTACGTGTTAAGAATAAAGTGATCAGTTTCGGAGATACAGGTGAGCCTATTACAGTTTTATTAGTTGCTGATTCTGCGAATTCAGTAATTTCAAAGGGCTCTAATCGTGATGATAACAATAAGAAGGGGGTTTTAACTGTAGATTTACCAAGTGCCCAATAACCAATACCTCAGTCGATAGTTGTCACATTTCTTCTTCTTCTTCTTCCGTGTGGACAGTTAACGTTTGTTTCTCCTTCCCTTATTTGAGCAGAAGTTCATAAACAAAACTTTTTCTCGAATTAAAAATAGTGGAAAACTATTTGAAAGGGGAAACAAACCAGTCAATTGTATAAGACAATAACAGATATAAACATAGCGAATATGTTAGGTGTAACCAGTGGTAAAATGTGGTTTCCTAACTTGACACGGTCAGTACATTTACTGGCCACTTTGAAGCCAAATCCAGGTGCCACAAAATCATTTAAAAGATTGGGTCGTGGTCCATCCAGTAATAAAGGTAAGACTTCAGGTAGAGGTCAAAAGGGTCAAAAGGCCAGAGGGTCTGTGAAACCATGGTTTGAAGGGGGTCAAACACCAATTTATAAGTTGTTCCCAAAGATTGGGTTCACGAATGTGCATGCCAAACCTTTAATTCCAATAAATTTAGAGCGGATCTCTTGGTTTCATAGAAAGGGTAGGTTGAATTTGAATGAAGGTGAAACTTTGGACATGAAGAAAATGAAAGAGACTGGGATAATTAGTGGTCAATGTAAATATGGTGTTAAACTATTAGCTAGAGGTCAATTTGATTTCAAATTACCTTGGAAAATTGAAGCCAGTGCTGCTTCAGAAAAAGCTATCAGATCTATTGAAAAAGCTGGTGGTTCATTTGTGGCTAAATATTTTACACCTTTGGGGATTAAAGTTCATATGAATCCAGACAAATTCTTGAAAAAAACCGGCAGATTACCTTTACCAGCAAGACCCATTAAAAGGAAAGATATCGATTTTTATAGTAATCCAGAAAAGAGAGGTTATTTGATTGTAGAGAATGATCCATTTTATCAAAAGATTCAACAAGCTAAAGAAGCTGGTTCTCAAAATACTCATAAAAGAGCATCTAAGGCATCTTTATTAGAGAGACAATTGGAAAAAGTAACTAATAGAAAACCTTTATCGTTGCAAAATGATTCCAAGATTCTCACATTAGAGCAATTTCAAAACCCATGAGGAAAACAGTGATAAAATCTTGTAAATATCATATATTCATATAATATCAATCTTTTTTTAACAATCAAATAGAATATTGTTTTTAATTGAAATGAAAAATTACACACCGAAATCGATGAGCAGGCATCTTTTATTCTTCCCTTCTTTGTTAGAATATTGTTCTAAAGTTTATTGATAAAACACCACTTCTGTAAAATGGGCATTGAATAAAGAAAACTCCTGTCTCTTTTAATATAATATGTTCCTGTTACTCTTCCATTGACACCACCAAGGCATTAATCACCATCTAAAACAACATCACATACATTCACACACACGAACTCAATGCTCACATCAACCAAAGAAGTTTACAAACAACTTTAAAAACAATATTATCTCCAAAATGTTGTCTGTGTTTGTTCCACTTTTTTTTTATAATAACCGGATCTAGTGGCCGCATTTCAACTAAACCACCTTTAAGAATTTTTTGGAGGAATTCGAAGTGCATTTTCTTATTTCTATATGGTAGTCTACCAGCGTTTGATGGTGTAAAACACGCAAGATTTGTTCGAAATCTGGATTTTGGTTCGGGTAGTAAATTTCTTCACAATAATAGTTTGGGTGGTTAGTGTAGTGGTTATCATCCCACCCTTCCAAGGTGGGGACACGTGTTCGATTCCCGTACCACTCATAATTTTTTTTTCATTTTTCAAGAGAATCCTTTAAGATTGTTGAAGAAACAACTACAATGCCATTAAAATGACTTCAAAATGGTTATATATTATTATATATCGTCTATTAAATCGTTATTATCAACTACCTCTTCTTCAAATTCGTCATTTTCTGACTCATTTTCCTCATCTAGCATATATGCCACCAATTTCCTAGCGTCAAAAAATCTACCATGCATCTTTCCTCGACATTCGAGAGCATTAACTCTATCTCGGAATACAATTTGTGCTTCTCCACGATTAATATCCAGCTCAACGTTAATTATTTCGCCAAATGAACTACAGCCATCTCTTAAATCTTCTTCAATTTCACGAAGTTCTTCAGGTTCAAAATCTTTATAAATATCTAAAACATTACCAAGTACCAATGTCCTATCCCTTCTAGTTGCCTTATCATCTAGTGTTTTATCAATATTAGCGGGTTCAGTTTTTAATTTTTTGTTAATCTCTTGATCTTGTTCATCAGTGCCCTCTCTTGTTCTTTTCTTATCTTCGAACTTCGCTACCTCCACTTTTATAATAGAACCTTCAAAATTATAATTGTTCATCATTTCTATAGCCAAAGTAACGGATTCTTCCCTTAAATATACTATTAGGGCATCACCTTTAAATTTACCATTTTCGTCATTATACAATTTGCATCTCCAATTATCATTGTGATCTTTCCTTATTACACCATATTTGGAAAACTTCTCAACAAGTTTGTCCTGAGTTGTATTATTCAAAGGTAGATTCGATATGTATATTGATGTAGGCCTATGATTTGTAGTCTTCTTACCTTTATTTTCCTGATATTCTTTCTTTCTTCTCTCTAATTCAGCTTTCTTGAACTGTTTCAATTTCTCCTTCAATTCGATCTCTTCCTTGTCCATTGATTCATATATCTAGTTGTGATTAGATAGCTTCAGTGTTATTCTTTCATTCTTTCATATTGAAAAAAAAACTGTAAATAAAAAATCGTAATTCTTATAAAGAAGTTTAGATATATATATGTTAATTATATAAAGAGGGAGAAAGATGGGAGGAAATATAAAATTAAAGCGTCTCTTCTGTTTACATCAAACCATTGACTAAATCAGAACATAATGTAGCATCTTCAGCTCTACCTTGAGCTTTCAAAGCAATACCCTTTGAACTTTTAACCATTTTAACCACAAGGGCAACCTTAGAACCATTTAGTACACTCTTACCGTATAAGTTCAAAGTATGAGAGTTGGAATCAGTTGGTGCAAATTGTGTGTTTCCTAAAGGTAGACAACTAGTGTTAGCAATTATCTTGTCCACAACTTCTTGTAACGATAGATTTTCTTGAATGTTATACACAGCAATTTCTTCATTAGATAATTCATCAAATGCATTTTCGAAATTGCCCACGAATGAACTCTTAATGTAATCACCAGCATTTAATAAGATTGGATCAATTTCATATTCATCTGGGAAACCTTCATCATCTTCAAATGGTTCATTTGTGTCAGGGTTCAATTCTCTGGATGTGAAATTTAGAATGTTAGTTAAACCTTCAGTTGAAATTTCTTCTGATTTGTTGAAGGCCACGTAACAAGCAGATTCATCACCTGGTAACAATCTTTCGATTGGTAAAGTGAATGCTTCTTCAAGTTGTGTGGATTCAGGATCTTCAGGGCTACAAACAACGGCGACGTTGTCTAATGCTACATCAGTTAAGGTGTTAGTGATATTGAATTGGAAAACTACATGATCTTTGAAAAGATGTTTCACAGCACGAACGACAAATTCAGCTTCAGATTCAGTTAATGATATTGGTTTAGAACTGTTCACTAATTTACCAAATTCTTTGAATTGTTCAATGGAGATTAATTCATCAACGTATTTAGTTTCCAATAAGTCTTCATGTTGTTCTTCCAAGTTAGCACCTTGGTATGTAGCATTATCGGCTCTTTCATTAGCAGTGGTAGTTGGTGCATCAGAAGAAGATTCAGCCAAGTTGTTGAAAACTTTATCTTGCTTTTTCTTTAATTCAATGGCCTTAATTTCATCTTCAGTGAATTTACGAATGTTAGAGACATCAAACGCGGTCTTAAATGAATCTTCATTAGATGTAATGTATGTGGTCAATTTGTTTTCCAAAGATGATAAATCATAATAGTATTTAGATTGAATCAAATCTTGAGCGACAATATCTTGTTTATCAGTGGCAGATTCTATTAGTTCCAATGCAATGGTAGCTCTATCTCTCACTTCATCATCTGTATCATTAGCAATTCTCTTTAGAAGACTGATAATAGAATCTTTCAAAGTTGGATCATTTTTAGTCAATGCAAATTTAGATAAAGCAATAACTGCAGCAGATCTAATAATGGAATTTTCTAAGACCACTCTGTTGTAAATGTGTCTGACATATAAAGATGGTTGAGAAGTGTAAGGACCTTCTTTACCCAATAGATGTAATACTCTCACTAAGATTTCATTGTATTCACAATCTTCAATGAAATCACATAGACTCTCTAATGCTAATTCTTTTGATTGTGGTACGAATGAAACGATATCAATGACAGCTTCGACAATACTGTTTTTAAATTCAAATCCACCTTCACTGTTCTTTAACACATCAATTAAGAATGTCACAATTGATCTCCATTCGTGTGGGAAATTTAATGATAATGTACGCACAGCGTCAATGATAATAATTTTAAAATCATCAGATACATCATGAATAAATTTAGTGATAGTGGAGATTAAAGATGAAATATTATTAGCGGTACCAGTCTTTAATAAAGTGGTAATTGCATAAGTGGAAATATTTCTGTTTGGATCATTAATCAAAGCTTCTAATTCTGAATTACAGAAGGCCACTTTCTCTGGACTAATCATGGAGACTCTGTTTAAGATTCTTACAGCTGCTAATCTTGTGGAGACACGTGACACAGTCAATAATAAACGTAATGAGTTAATTGCGGAGGCATACAATTCAGGTTCCACTAATCTAGGATGGTTAACTGCAAAAGCCATCACAACTTTAGCTGTTTCAATTTTCACAGATTCGTATCTGTTTGATAACCAGTTATCTAACATTGTTTGAAATTGAGTAAATATTTGAGGGTCTCTGTGAATAAGATCATCTACTAATCTAACCAATTCAAATTTAGCCATTTCATTTCTTAAAGTGTGAGTTTCAGCAAAATGTTTAGCTATTTTCAATAAAGCCATCTTATCAGTTTTCTTCAATTGATACACTAACCCAAGGGCATGATATTGTGAGATGAAAGTGGAACTTGGATAATATTCAGCGTTTTCAGAATTAGATTGTGGGAATTGTTTCAAATCTGAAATGGCTTCTTGAGCTTCATTGGCAAATCTCTTCACTGTGACTTCTGAAATTGGTAACAAATTGTATGAAGTAATCAAAGCGGCAGATGAAATTGATGGATGTTTACTGACCACTGCACTTTTCAATAATCTTTCCGCGGAGAACGCGGTAGATTCATCCAAGACGTTATTCAATGATCTAATAGCATTTGGTTTCACCAAATCAGACCCATTTTGTACATCTTTCATAATGGAGGAAGTAGCCATTAGGACATCTTCAGAGATACCAGATAATTCTTTAATGGCCACATAAACTGCTTGTCTTAAAGAATCGTTTGGATGTTGAAACAATTTGGAGATGGAGAAAAACAATGCGGTGGCTTCTTGTTCAGGGAAAGTTTCACCATTAGCCAATAATCTCAACAGTCTAGAGATCAATAAACGACATCTCTTGGAATTAATGGGGGATTCATTAAATGTGTTCATACAGTCCTGGTAGATGGTCATCTTGTCTGGCAAATCGCCGGACGTGGAGTTCTCAAACTTCTTGTATGTCTTGGTGGACATGATTGTACGCTGTTCTTGAACAATTGAGGGGTCTCTTCACAGGGAAAACGTCTTACGTGTTGTGAATGTAATAACTTGTTAATACAATTATTTCAATAAATTGACAAAACGAAAAAAACAAAGCGCGGCCCGTGCCGCGCGATATTCAGGGTAATACAGATTGGGAAATTATATATATAAAGATGAATGCTATAGAGTGTTGAATGTATTAATTATAGTTGCCTTAGTGGTTGCTGTTGTGGCTGTTGTTGTTGTTGTGGCGGTAGTTGCTGTTGTGGTGGTGGTGGCAAGGTGTCCTCGTTCAATGTCAACAGCAATTGGGCGAGACATCTCTTGGATCCCACGTCGTCTCTTAACACTTCGGTGAAAGTGGAGTCCCTCAAGTTTTGAGGTAAGACGACTTTCAAGAGTCTACGTGCCTCCAAGTCATCGCTCAGACGCAAGTAACAACGGATGATATGTTTTAACAATCTTCCCGGAGGGGAATTGACAGTTAAATGTTCTACCATTTCTTTCAAGACGTTAGTCACCGCGTAGAATCTTTCTAAAGTGGCACAAATGTATTGTAACCCAATGTCATCTAGTAAGATTTTTTGTAAAATGAATATAGCGACAGTCTTGGACAATTCTGAGGATGATTCCATAATTCTTAAACATAATGGTACGATATCAGTTCTCAATAGGAAACTGATAACGTCTTGTGAATCGTTCTTCACCAGAGCACCAATGACCCCCAAGGAGGTTAATCTCAAATATTCAAAAGTACGTTGTCTGGACGTGGTGTTTAAGAAGGGGAACAAAAACAATGGGATATGTGCTTGTAAAAACAAATGTTTAGTCTCTGAATGTGATGCTACACATTGTAATAGAACCAATGCGTTACAAACACGGTTAGACAATTGATTGGACAACAGTGTGGGTTCCAACATTGGATACACTGAAACGATTTCAATTAAAAGTGATGGGATCACACCAAATGAGTACCAAAGCACGACGGCTAAATCATCAAATTGTTCACGTTTACGACCCAATTCCAATAGAGCTTGCTCCTTTTGTGGCCCATAGGCCAATTGGCAAATCCAATGGTACACGTTTGGATCGTCCAAGGCGTGAGCACCAGTGGAGTTTGTGGACGTGGTGGTGGTGGCCGGAGCGACAGCGGCGGGGGCAGTGGCACCGCCCGGGGGGGCCGCCACGTCTGCACCCATCATGTTCTGGCGTGGTAGGGGTTGTTGCTCACTCTGGGGCTGCGTGTGGCCGAGCATGGCAGTCTGTGGAAACATCTAGTGCGTGTGGTCCTTGCGGTTCCGATGTGGGAATATAATAATAGCTCTGTTTTCTTTATATTTTTTGCCAAATTCGAAATATCCAGATTCGTCACTGTGCACGGGTTACCCGGATTTGTGTTAATATTTTAATGTTTTGTTTACTGTAAATAGTATTATAAGAGGTGGTGGAGTGTCAGAGTGGGTGTATACATGAGTTATGATGGTAGTGATGGCAATAAACAATAATAAAATGGGGGAATTTATCAGAATTTGTGCAAGTGCAGTGCGGGTTGTGGTGTGCTAACATTATTATATTATACAATGTGTTACTTTGGCCGTGTCATGACACGGTTGTCCCTTATACATATTGTATATAACTAGTATAAATTTAATATAGCTTCAATAATATTTTCTGAACTTCAACAGTGCTTTGTACTTAACCTTCATTAGACATTGGCTTTACACCATTTGACGTTCTTGACTGGATATTTATAGGTGTTTCAATTGTAACATATTTGGGTGGTGATTTGTCCCATTGAGTCCACGTATATGGAGGCTTTGCAATGTTACCAGTTTGAAACGATTCTGTACCATTCCCCTGTTGTTGCATGCGTTTAGTTATCCCAAATTCTTCAATAATAGTAATTGGTATTGTCTCTGAATCACATAAACTAGCTGTTGTTGTTGGTCCCACGTCATCCTTTCTAAAATTATTAATATTGAAAGTATACTCGTCAGGAAGAGTGTATTCTATCACAATCTTTTTGCGATCATGACTCAGCACTTTCCTTTGAAGAGGAATTTTTTCATCAGGAAAAGTCATTTGGTTTGTTGAACCAAATTTAGGTCTGTCATTCTGTTTATGTATGTTAGACAATATTTTATCTGCTTCCCATATACTAAGTGGGATATTTGAAGAAAGTTGGTCAGAAAAACTTGGAATACTGTCTTTCATCCTCTTAATACTCTCAGCTTGAATTCTAGTATTTTCCGGGTCTGCAGCGGCAAGAAGTCTTTGTAAGTAGTTTCTGTCATATGTTTTCATCTCTTCATCGTGTAACTCGTTGAATAATTCCCTGACTTGTCTCCATTTCTTTGGAAGATCTGCTTTGGGATATTTTGGTAGTTTAAATTCTATAGAAGGAGAAGATTCATCATGTAAGTAATATAATCGTAAGTAGTTCCGATACTGAGCTATATTAGCATTTTCACACATTTTTTCAAACTCAGTGTCAAAAGGGTTCAAATGAAGATATATATCGAGTAATGGGTCCCTACCTTTACGTTTTGGAAGGTCCTTTATCTTGTGTCCGTTGCTATATTCCCTTATTGAGTTTCCGATATTTGCATTGCACATTTTGGTGATACGTTTGGTAAAAACTCAAAGTAATCAATAGTTTATTGTTATATTAGCAATTAAAATATATTCAATTATTAATAATAAAATACTTCTCATGGAAAGTTTCCAAATTTAAAAAGGAACGCAATTTTTTAGGGAGGAAATATGAAGGATACAAAGGATAAGAAACTGTCAAAGGCATAAACTGTCTGATCGTACGTGGGTACCACTGACACAAGCATGTTCATTGAATTGTAAACAGGCATGATAGAGAACCAACACTTTGTGACCCTTCGTATAATACACTTTATAACGTGTTATATAAATAATTCCATTCCTAGAACCAATTACACTTCAACCTCTGAATACACCATAGAGAAAACCACAAAGGCATTCACTCACGAACAACAACAAGTAAGTGGAGTAAATACCCCCATGTGTTCCAGGATTGTTCACTATGTGTAAAAACGGTTGCTTTTTTATGACAGCTCACATTTGCCGCGGGAGAAAAGTGGGGAAAATTGTTTGTTGCAACCATATATAAATGGGAAAAGAATATCAAAAATCTTTCTCCATTATATTTTACACTTCCCAAAATCATCAACATACGACCTCGCCAATTTTGTCCCTCACAAAGTATGAGTTTGGAAAACATACTCACCAAATAAGTGCTGCAGCTATATTTGAAAGAACAGATGTCTATTTAAACTCAACGGTTAAGAATGATATATTTAGATGTTTGAACTTCTAATCTAAAGATGTCAAAGAGTTAAAATTTCGTTCTCTCCCAGTACAAATATTTATGACTTCCAGAATTCGGATACTATTATTGGTAAGAAATCTGCTCTCCTGGTTGTGAAATTGATATATTTTTTAGCTTAGAGGTTTTTACATTGTCACCAGACAGAAATATTACTTCAATGCTTTATTGTTTCGAATTTACTGATTACTTGTGGATCTTTCACGAGGAAAATAGTCAGTAAATACGAAACAGTAAAGCATTGAAGTAATAATATTGCTGTTCGCTGAAACTTCAAAAGTTTCTAAGCTAAAAAATATGCTATTTCCACACTTCTGAACCCCCACGACACATTTCTTATTAATAATTGTATGAGCATATGTGGAGTCATTAATATTTATGCTGGAAAGAACAAAAATTTATCTCGTTGGTATCTCTTGATTGGCATATTAAACATCTTATCATATCATATTTATAACTTTACTTATCGAACTCAAATGTTGCGTTTATTGAAGGAAAATTTATTTGTGTCATGCTTTGGTCTAGAGGGAATAATAACCCATTGAAGTAATATTATTTCTGTTTAATGTGAGTGGAGTAACCATAATACTATTTAATATATATACATCGATAGTTTATCATATAATAACATAGCTCCATTGTTCAATTTAACTATATAGTGTATGTTTACAGAAGTGTCTTTACTTCTCAGTCTATCCTGATTGACACTTTCTACATGTCTTTAACCATGAAATCAATTCACATAGAATCATATAAGCACTCATCTAAAAACATCTTGTCACATACATATGCACAAGGTCTCTTAACTGTTCGTAGGTACTACACAAATCTTATGCCTTCTGTGTATTAGGATCGAAACTTCAACTGTTAGAAAACTGAGAGTTCACTAATATTGCTATACGGAAGTATATTTAAGTTGGCAAGATTTTTACAATACAATTAAAGAGAAAAATATATAAAAAAATTGTGAAAGAATCAGAAATTTGGGTATACTTAATGCTTCATAGGTTACCTGAGTACATGTAAATGTTGATAACCTTCAGACTGGTGCACAGCTTTTTTCTCGTCATTTAGATTCACAATTAATTGTTTTGATGCAAGCAACAAACAAACACTCATTACAATTTGCTCTTCCACAAAGTTCGATACACTTATCGATACTGAATGAGCTTTTGTAATGCTTGTCCTTTGGCGTTTGTCACTTGATGATTTGTTATGAAGTGAATGGAACAGATGGAAAGAAAACTTTCAAAGTTGGAAAAATTCTTTCTTTATATATGAAAAAAAAAACGCGGTGTTACCCGCTCCGAGTTTAATTGCAATGGATTCATTAGGGCATGTATGATTGATATATTGAATAGATAATTATGAATGTTCTTATGTACGTATATGGCGCATGATGCTCTCCAGACTCCAGCTGGGGGCACTGCGCTTCAATTGCTGTTGTTGTTCCTGTTGTCGGCGAGCCAAATTGAATTCTCTGAGTGGTTTGTTCAAATCTTGTTGTGAACCAACCAATGTACTCGTGGAACTCATATTGGATTTCACTGAATCCATACGTTTCACACTGATCACTGGTAGTGGTACGGCCACTAACAATGGTGACAAATCTTTCAACAATTGGGACCGCGTCAATGTGATATCCCAATCTAATAATTGCAACATTTGTCTCTCCATCAAGTTAACATCTTCTAAACTGAAAAGACCATTTGTGTAAGTGGTCCAATGTTTGTTTAATGGTGACGAATCGTTATGGTTCTTCGCACTGATAATTAAGCACGACAGAAATATTCTATGCCTCGTCGAGTGTAAACCTGTGGCTTTGGAAGGCAATTTAGCTTGTGCCTTCTTTAAATAACATAATGTGGACAGAAGAGTGGCTGTGTAAACACCGGTGTGCTCCACGAGTTGTACAATAAACTGCCTCAAAGGTGGGATACTCGTTATGTGATCCTCTTTCGTCTCGGGTGTCACCGCGATGACTTGTTCTGTGGTCCAAGTCAAATAGTCCAACATCTCATCGTTGACGCTTTGTCTTAGTAATTTCTCTAAATCGTAGTGATCCATCCTTGCTTGTGTACACTCTCCACACTCTGATACCACATCCCAGATCATCCATTACACAGTGGTTATATATACCCATTACTTGGGAAGTCCGATTTGCATACTAAATATTTTTTCGCGACTGAAACTTTTCCAATTTGAAATATTTCGCGATTTGGCCAGATTTTCCTGATCCAGACATCAAGTGATTTGCTTGTTAATTAATATCTATTAATATCTAGATAGCATGTACTTTACATAAGTTCGTGTTCGAAACTCGACTTGACTGCACCGATCACGGCTGTGCCCTGGATCTTGTCGTTCCCACCTTTCGAGATAGAGTACTCGATGTCCGCCAGTCTCGTCAGTAATTGAATACGCGTCTCTTCATTCTTTAATTCGTAACTCTCAAGGATGCCCACGATCCCTTCGATCAAATCGATCAATGCAAGCCCCTTGCCACTACGAATCTTATTCAAAGTGTAATAGGCAGTGTTCCAATCGTCCTCTAACATAGATTTTAACACTGTTTGTAAATCTGTTGGGCGAGGCGCACCACAACATTCGTAAATGACATCATCAGTGATCTCTTCGTCTTCTGACTCCAAAGTGGCTTGACTGGCTTGTAAAACGTTCAAGACACGTCTCATATCACCTTTCGAAAGTGTAATTAACGCCTCCTTTGCTGTATCACTGATCTTTAAATGTTCATGTACCAAGACATTACCAATACGACGTTCAATGGCATCTCGTGGTAACGGTTGGAATCTAAATCTAGTACATCTACTCAATAATGCTGGAGTCAATTTATGTGCATAATTAGCTAAGATACAAAATCTAGTGTTCTTTGTATATTTTTCAATGATACGTCTTAAGGCATTTTGTGCTGCATTGGTCATAGCATCTGCTTCATCCAATATGATCAATTTGAAACCTTTGGAGAAGATTTGTCTGGTAGAGGCAAATTCTTTAATTTGATTTCTCACCACATCAATACCTCTATCATCAGAGGCATTCAATTCTAATACCATGTTGGAATAGTTCTTACCAAAGATCTCTTTGGACAATGCAACAATGGTCGAGGTCTTACCTGTCCCCGGTGGACCATAGAATAAAAGATGTGGTAATTTATTCTCTGAAATAAATTTGTGTAATGTACCTACAATCTCTGTTTGACCGTACACTTCATCCAGTTTACTGGGTCTGTACTTCTCCACCCAAGGTAAATTTTGTCTCTTAGCATCCATTGTCTAACTGCAACTGTGTTTGTCTGTGATGAGATTAAATAAATCTTGCACGTAATTTCGATATTTTAAGTTTACATATATTTTTTTTTTTCAAAAGATTTAGATAGAATTATAGATGAAATTAAACATCACCATTCCAAAGTGCTGATATTCAATAATGTGGTGGTTAATTATATGGTCATTGCATTTGATCTCATATGTGCAGTCATCTCTATGGGGGGACTCTGTTATGGGAAACATGAAAGACCCAATTATTAATTCAGATAATATTTCAGAATGGACACCAATTGTGTCAAATATAACAGCTGGTAAACAAGATTTCTATATGTTCTCTATCGACACTGATACGTCAGGTACTGGGTTTGCCCCAAGTTATGAAATCTTAATCTTTCTTAGTGGGACTATTTGTAATCAACCAGCCTCGTTCAGTAACGATACAGAATTAAGAGTTGTATATTCATTTAATGATTCCATTGCAGATGATCCAACTCAAGGTGATTACTTGTCCTTTATGTCTGGGTACGGTGAAGCTTTAACTGTTTCCCCCTTGGTAAGTACTTCAAAGAATTCTACATCAAAATACTCTAGTTTGTACACTGTGGTGCAATTGTTTAACACAACTACGGATCAACCTTTAGAATCTAATTCAGATAACAAGGATGAAGTTTGGAATTATAGATTAAGTATATCAGAGAATGATCTAGTGTTTCAATGGGATGAAAGATCTTGGTTAGAAGTCTTGGATTCTGATGATACTTCTGCATTGCTAATGACAGGTAATGTCACAGCAAACAAAGTAACTTCATCGAATAAAAATTTATCTGTCTACGATCCTTCATTGTATGACATTTACATCTATTCACAGGAGGAAAGTTTGAAGATTCAAGATGCGAACTTGGTTCACTCTCTTTGTGCCATTATTAATGGTAATTATTTAGTAACATCTGCAAATGAGACAAATGTAAGCAGTCAATTGGATGAAAAAGATTTAAGAGTACAAAAATCGATTGGACCCAGTTCAAATGGTGTCAGTGAATTTTTCTATGTGACTGGTTTAAACAGTTCAACTACTTATACAGCATATTTAACCAAAAAGATTGGTCAAGAAGGTAATATATCCCATGTGGGTGGTGTGCTATTTGCGGAGGAACAATTTACTACAGCTAAGGATGATACTTGTTCTTTAATCTACGGGTTAGGTTTCTGTGAAGGTGTCACATATTCTGTACCCACATCTTCTTTAGCTGCGGGTAATAAAACTTTGTTAGCTGCCACTTATGAAGGTATCGCCCAGAGTGTTTACAGCAATTTTAGTAGTGCATTGAATTTGGTGGCTTGTGACTCTGAATTAGATGCCAGATATTCCCCTTTGAGAACATGTGAAGATTGTTCAAAGTCATACAGAGATTGGATCTGTGCTGTATCTATCCCACGTTGTACTACAAAGGATTCTGAATATTATATGAAAAGAAGCAGAGATGACAGCCGAAATGCTTTCATTGATAAATTTGCAAAACCTTTGAGAGATTACTTTGAAATATTACCCTGTATCGACATGTGTTATAATATAGTCCGAGATTGCCCCAGTGTCTTTGGGTTTGCTTGTCCAGATTCTGATAGCAATGAAGAATTATTACTACACAGTTACAACTATTACATTGATAATTCTACAGAACCTACATGTAACCTTTTCAGCAACTACACTCATACTCCATGAATAATAAAAAAAATTGAATACCTTATATATACATATTATACAATTTTATTAAATGCATATTCTTTTATTGATAGATCACTTAACTTTTTTTCCCTTTAAACTTCATCAATGTTTCTTTTGGTACCAGTACCTGGTTCCACATTGGATTCAATTGTCACTGGCACTTCTGTTTCATCTTTTGTGGCGGATACTTTTTCATCTTCAGGAACTGTTTCTGCCACAGTTTCTTTCAACAATTCCTTTTCAGCCTTTTCTATCTCTTCTTGAATATTAACTTCAGCTCCTCTTTCAAAGACCTCACTTAAAACTTTGGCCCAAACTTTCTCATTCTTTTCACTGAAATCTTCAAATTTGAAAACGTTTCCTTTCTCTAAAGACCAATCCTGTTGTGCTAAACGGATCAATTTTACCATATAACATGAACTTCTCATAGCTTTCCCGACATCACTAATTAGAGAACGAATGTATGTACCTGATGAAACTGTAGCTTTGAAATGTAATAATGGTGCTCTGTATGCATCACCTTCTTTAGCAATTTGTTCATTCTCTTCAACGGATAAAAGTATTGGATCTTCCACTTTTGCAACTTGATCTTCCCAACCTTGCTTTTCACAATATTCTTTTGAGAAGTATAAAGTGTCATGCAACATATTAGCATTTAAATTCTTAACAGTATCCTTGGATTCGTCAGTGACAGGTCTTAATAAAGGATATTTGTGATCAGTGGTTAAAGAGTCTGGCAAGACGGTCAAGTCATACACATTCACTTGTCTTGGTTCAATGGCTCTTGGTAAAGGAATACCTTCTCTAGCGTAGTAATGTAATGGTTTACCATTCATCTTCAATGCTGCAAAGATTGGTGGAGTTTGTTTCAAAGCACCTTCAAATTTTTCTTTGACAGTCTTCAATTCATCCATATTTAAATGTTTAACAGAGTTCTCAGATAAGATTTCACCTTCCACGTCACCAGAAGTGGTAGACACACCAAACAATGCTTCACTCTCGTACACCTTAACTGTACCAGATAAATAGTTTGCCAATTTTTTGGTACCTGTTCCGACACCAAGGACAAGAACACCTGAAGCTAAAGGATCCAAGGTACCACCATGACCCATTTTAACTTTAGACACTTTTCTCAATTTTCTCTTACTGGGGGTTTTACCTGTTTCTTTCTTATATTGTTGCATTCTTTCAGCAGTGGCTCTACTGATTTCTTTGGAAAACACTTCACTCCCATTGAACAGATGTTGAATTTTCATCATAAAGTGGTTAGAACTGATCCCACTGGGCTTCTCAATAGCAAATATACCGTTCATGTCCAACTGATCCTACTGTTCTCTTTTGGTTTAATTATGCCGTCTAACTAATAATTAACAAATCTCGAAAATTTTTCATTATTTGCGATGAGCTTAGTATCTTTTTTCAGTGATGAGATGAGAGAATATATGTATATTAGTCTGTTGTATATTATATATAAGTGATCATCGGCCCTTTTAAAATCGATCTGTCTTCTTACGTATCTGTCTAACCTTGTCCTTCAAACTGTTGTTCCAATTGACGTTGGTTAGAGACCTTTTAAACCCGTAAGTCTCTTTATCAAGTTCTTTTGTGATATGATCTGCACTTGACATCGACCTCTCATTAGACCCTACTCGGTTTCGTGTGAACAAAGACACGTTCCGTGTGTTATTAACAAACTTGACGTTATTAGAGGGATCACAGGGCGTACTATCCATTACTTTCACATAATCTTTATATTTGATTCTTTGACTATTAACATATTTCCGACATCTATCAATTTCCTGTTGATCCAACTTATTGAAATTAAGTCTTTTCTTAAATATCGTCTTCTCAAACAATTCGTTAGGGTCTATTAAAGTCTTTGGTAAAGATTGAACTATCTGGAATAATTCCATTTCAAATTCATCTCCGAATGATCCAGCATTGTTGTTGTGGTTATTATTATTATGCAAAATATCTGATCTTTGGGATTGTCTCTTCTTTACTAATGCATTTTCACTTAGTTTTAGGATCCCTAATGATATCTTAAACAAGAAATGTGATTCTTCATAAAACATACAATCCCATATCCTCAGTGTGGTCTCTATTGGAACAATACCAATAAAACAACTCATAAACCAACTGGCTGTACACAATGTGATAGGCGGTAATTTGAAAAGGAAACCATTCTTCATACGAACTTTCTTGGGGTTAACAATATATTTACTTGTAGCTTCACAAGTGGGTTCAATGAATGACCAAATTTCTGGTAAATATTCTTTCACACAAAGCATAAGTACACCTTGATCCACATTCACACCTTCTAAATTCACATTATGCACACCAGGTAGATATCTAGAAGTGATGATGACTAACATCCAAAATACTTTTTCTTCATCCATCATCAGTAGTAATAAACCGGCAAGAAAATTCATAGATTGACAATAACCAATCTTAGGATCGTATATGGAGAAGGCTACCAATATTCTTCTTAATGAAGTAATCATTTGTGGTTCTTCTACATCGGTTGGTTTCTTTTGGAAATGTATATTATCTGGGAAAGTTCTATTAAGGTCTCTTTCAATGATTTCCATATCTGTGAACACTTTAGTAAATTCATCATTTTTAGGTTGTTCCATTATCATATCAATCTTTGCCAATAATTTTTCATATTTACCAATGTTGGCATCTAATAATTCTTGCCCTCTGGCAAAATGCCACCATGCATTACCTCTCCATTCAGCGGGGATCCCCTTCCTCACATACCTTTTCAATTTTTCATTCTTGGCAGGGAAAACAGTAGGTGAATTGTCATTGAACGGTATACCATGTTTCTCTAATAACACTTTCCATTTGAATTTCCTTCTTTCACAATACGGTTGATATTGTCTCCACCATCTATTATAACTGTCTTCATCAATGACATTCGTTTGCTTCTTGAAACCGTAACGATCAAATTTATCCAGAATATCTTTCGACATCGAGGACGAACTTAATGATGGTGTCGTGGGTGTAGACCATTTGCTAATTCTAACAGGATCAGGCGTATCTGCATCAGTATCTAATGCTTCTTCCTCTTCGTCTTCTACTTCAGGATTACTCAACCTTTTAGAGTCAATGTCGTCCCCATACAGGTCAATGACACTCAAATTGGACGTATCCTCTGTGTAAGTCTTACTCAACTTCACTTCAGACTCATTATTATCGTCTAGTGTAGTATTCTTGGCTAGTTGTGTGGCTAGAGTGTCCAACAAGTGTGGATCACTAATATTATAATCCTGTTCACTGTTCACAGGATCTTTAAATAAATGGAAATTCGGTACAGAGGGCGACTTCAGCAGTGTGCCCCACTTCCGTGAACTCGAACGCATATCAATATTGGGATTGCGTGATATATTTATATTACTTGTGGTGTTTAACTGTTCAGGTTGCTTCCAATAGTGTTTTAATTTTTCACAACAATTTTATTATGTAAACGAATCAACTCATCTGTAATCTTGACTAACAACTGAAAGCCACAGTGCAATACCAAAGAAGGGCACAGGCACATACAGGTACAACACTAACACTATCATACAATGGATGGGAATATATGGAGGTTACCTTATTCTTTAAGCACACAATATTTCCCTAGTTGTAAGCTTAATGATCTTGGGAGTGGGATCCTCATCAGTCGTGAAGTGGTAGCTCCAGTGGTTTACTCAGATCATATCAAGTTTAGAAGTTTCTGTGATTTAAATACAAGACCCGTGTACATGTCTTGTAACTTCGTTGGGTTCCCGGCAAATTACTTGCCGATGTTAATCCACGATTGGACTGGAAATGTCAGTCAGAAGGACAAGATTGGTAGATCTTATGAAGGTGGGATATACCCATTGATGATGTCATATATGGCCAATTTTGTGATGACTGTTGGGTTAACGATATTAACTTGTATCATCACTAGAGATCGACCTTATATATACACATCTAGACTATTAAAATTGGGGTCTGTATTGTCTAGTGCAAATTTGATTGTGGCATTGGCCAGAATGCTTAAATTATTGTATGAACAACATGAACAATGGGGGGTTGTGGTGACAGTGGCCATCATTAGGTTTTTTGCCAAAGATGCTACGTTTACTACGTTAGATTTCTTGGGTACACTGTTTTTACAACTTTGTCAAGTGACTATTGTAATGAGATTATTTGGCAGAATGTACGAGAAAAGAGCTGTTTTAATATTTGGTGTGATATTAATTGTTTGTACCAATGTGTTGTGGGTGATACCACAATATGGATCTGTCACTTCACATGTGAAGGCAGATTGGGGGCTTTTACCACCATTTATCTACTTATTCAGAATCACAATTGCCTTCTCATATGCTTATATTATAATTACTAGAGTGATTCGTAAATATAGATTCTGGATCAAAAGCCCACAGATGGCTTTCTTAACTCTTTTAACAGTGATTGCATGTTTATTATTACCTGGATTTTTCATTGCTGATGTGACCAATCTTTGGCTGGCCGAATTGGGTGAGTTATTTACCACTACATGTTATGTGAGTTCCACTTTCATGGTATGGGAATGGCTTGAAAGATTAGCAATTATTGAAAGAAATAAACAAGCACAAAGTGTCTTGGGTAGACCTATTTATGAAGATGAACAACAAAATTATACATTTGCCAAATATGCTTTGAAAGTACAAAATGCATTGGAGAGAAGTGAATTTTCAAATACAATTCATGATAATCCATTTGACACTGGTCATTCTGATAACAGTATAATTGAATTACGTGATATGTTACAAGACTCCAATGAAGATTTAAAGGGTACGGCACATAATTTTGTTTTTACTGATAAGCATTCATCTGATCAAGAGAGTATAAATCAAGTGAATTTTAAGACAAAGGAAAGACAAAGTGATATTTTCAAGCAAAAATTTACTAATGCAGTGGATAGAGTCTTATATATTACTAATCAAATTGTTTTGAAAAACTTGGGGACAGGTACACTCAGTTCTAGTTCCAAGAATGATAATAGTGGTAACTCTAGAGAAAATATAGATACGGTGAAGAAAAGAATTGGATTGGAGAGACCCAATGAAACTTTTGTCTACAACACGAGAGAAGTGGTTTTTGAATCTGATGACGATGATGATGACGAAAGTTTAATAGAGCAATTAACCTCAATGAATTCTCATTCTAGGAATTCTGATCAACCAGATAATAACGTCTGAACTTGCATTTACATATTTATATATATAGACACTTCATAGCATACGTATTCTGAAAATAAAGGAATATTATTAATTTGTATTTATATGATATATGATTTTTTACCTCCAGTGTACTACTTTTAATGATAGTAATCCCATTCTTTGAAAATCTGATCTACTGTCTTCCAATATATACTGACAGGATGTCTTTTACTCTTGGGAGTTGTTCTACTAGATATTTGACCATCACAAGCTTCGTATTCTTTTCCTACATGTTTCCAACCGAAAATGGAACGTCTCTTAGATTGATTTAACCAATACATTCTTTTAAATCCAGGTACTGGACTTGACTGAATGATACAATCAATAGAATTAGTGGGGTCTAAAAAGAACACAGAAGGTAATTTTTCAGAAAAATTCTTAATTCTCTTGGCATTAATCTCTTGTGTAGTCTTTAAAAAATCTTTAGATTCTTGTTCTGTGTCAAAATTTGATAAAAGAGTTGACACTACAGGTGATGTATGGAAATTAATCGTCTTTCTTAAGAAATTGGCAAATGTTCTTAATGTATTGGAGGAAGATTGGAAATAAATGTTTAAAGGTAGTACTGATTCTTTTGTCTCTGTTTGTAAAGTTAACCCAGTGATTTGTTCAAATTTGGATGCATACAATTTGTTTAATTTTTTCAAATTTTCTCTTAATGTTATTTGATCATCTCTAATAAATTTATAATCGTATGCTAATTTTTGTAATTCATTCTTGTATTGTCTTCTAGAATCAATTAATTTTTTCCTTGATTTTTTATTTAATTCAGTGTTTAAAGAGGGGTCACCATTATGATTATTGGCAAATTTATTGAAAAAATGTCTCTCTTGTAGATTGAAAAGATCAATCAATTCAGATTCATCATTAATCTTCGAATTATGTACTTTCATTACAATTAATTCTTTCTTATCATTATTTATTGATTCCTCTTGTGGTGGTTGTAATTTAAATGGACGTAATTGGAAAACCACATTTTTGGGAATCTTCTTAAATGCTTTATCTTTATAAGAGACTCCACTGATTGATGCATCCCATGGGATCACAGGTTTCCTATCATTATCTGTGACACTCGATTCCTGATCATTTGTCCTTGAACCGTTGAAAATATTTATCGAGTCCATTTCATCCATGGAACTCAATCCATCTCGTACATGTAAAGACGAGTTACCTAAAAACAGTGGTTTATAACCTGCAAACAGGCCCTCAGTGTGGATAGTGTCAGTGGCAATATAGTCTGTAGCGGGTACTCGAGGCACAAAGACAGATTTCTTGTTGTAATGTCTCAAACTCCGTGGTTGCAACACACTTCTGCCTGGTGTTATGGAGGCATTCTTTTGATCTCTCACTTGCAACTTCTTCGCAGCCTTATCTACCACAGAACTCGCCACAGAACCCCCCACTGAGTGCACACGCACATGCGATATGGGATCACCAGCATTGTTCACATTCTTACTCTCAGCCTCATCTGTGTCTTTATCCGTGTTCCCACTAGTCTTGTAATCCGTCGTCGAGAGCCTTCTGGCACAGCCCACACTTTGCAGCACGACCCTCTGGCGCCCCAACGGCACCCGATCCCACTTGTATAGCAAACGCAACATTCCCTTAGCAGTTCTACTGGTGACTTCGGTTGACTATCAAATGTTTGAGTCATTCAGATTCCACAATTTATATAGTCTTTCGAGGTCACTGGGCACGGGACCGCGCCTATTGGAAATTCGATACGATTTAAAGAACCAATATTGTAAATAGAGTGTGAAAGAACAAGAACAAGCAGTATAAGAAGACTAGCAGGTTGCTATTGCGTGTAATTGAATAATGAGCATACCGCAGACGTCTGTTTTTGCCACGCTGCACAAACAATTGGACACAGAATTGCACTCGTTGGCGTCTGAATCGAAGAGGCGCAACTCGCAAGTGAAACATGCCTGCGATAAATCCATTAAGATATTGAAAACGGTACATACTTCTGAAGAGTTGTTGAGACACCCTGATTTTATTGTACCTTTCACTCTGGCTTGCTCTTCGAGGAACGCTAAATTGACTACCATTGCCATTCAATGTTTACAAGGTTTGTCATCCATTGAATGTATTCCAAAAGAAAGACTATCTGAAGTGTTAGACGGGTTCATAGAGGCTACTCATTTGGCCATTGAGATTCAATTGAAAATTTTACAAGTGGTACCCATTTTTTTCAAGACTTACGCAAGATATGTGACAGGTCCCCTAAGTGCTAAACTTTTAACATGTTGCTCTAATTTATTCCAATTACCTAGTAAGTCACCTATAGTGAGTAGTACCGCTAGTGCCACTATGCAACAATTGATTGATGAGATTTTTGAAAGATTATCTTACCAATGGGATACAGAAAATGGTCATGAAATGGAACAATTAGAAGATAAATTTGAAGTGTTGATTAATAATAATGATAAATTGATGGTAAACACTTATAGATACGATGCCAATAGATTATTTGCCAATTTAATTACATTGATGGAGAGTAAGAACACTAACACTCAAACAAGTACAGAAACTATTAATAATGACAATAATGATCAAATATTGGGTGTCAAAGAGATCCCCATACCTTATGGGTTAGAAATCTTAGAATCTGTCTTAAAGAATAATAAACATATTTTTTTAAATTATCCTGATTTACAATTCTTATTGAGAATTAAAGCTATCCCATTATTACTTCGTTGTATAACAAATCCTAAAAATTTTGGTGTCACAGTGAGAAGTTATCGTTGTATCATGATGTTATTGAAAAAAGAATATTTACAAATATTAGAATTGGAATTAGAAGTCATCTTTTCATTATTGATTCATGGTGTCTCTATAAATTCTAAATCACCTGCATGGCAACGTGTCCTTTCATTGGAATTGTTTAATGATATATCTCAAGATTTTGAAACAATCCAATCAATTTATTTAGCTTACGATGCGTTTCCTGATAGAAAGCAAATTATCATTGGATTATTAAAAGAATGTATGAACGTTTTGAAAACAGATGAATTTTGGCCATCATTGGGTCATTCCACTTTAATTGAAAAAGTTGAAATGCCATTAATATCAAATGAATCCTCTGTGGCAAAGACAAAATTTTTATACTTGTTAGATAAATCTCATGCCCCCTCAGTGAATACAACTTACGTTATTTGGTTAATAATCTCTTTAGTGAATCATTGGTCCGAGGATTTGAGTGTAGAAGCATTAAAGACTAATAATACAAATGAAGATAATAAAGATTCCACTACTATATTTAATGGACTGTTTGATGACTTATTTGAAATACACAAGATTTTCTTATATTCAAGTTCATTAGATACACATATATTCCATTCATTAGTAAGAGCATTTCAAAAATTGAGTCATGGTGCTGGGATCCT
Organism: Kazachstania bromeliacearum; assembly: GCA_003708535.3. NCBI lineage: Eukaryota > Fungi > Ascomycota > Saccharomycetes > Saccharomycetales > Saccharomycetaceae > Kazachstania > Kazachstania bromeliacearum. Next base: position 65,991 of record PPOP03000028.1, on the reverse strand, counting down.
TCAATTAACTGATAAATTAAACAAATGTTTAGCCCTTTTCTCAGAAGCTATAGTGAAGAATGTCGATCCTGATACATTGATAGATACCAACGACACCTCTGCCAGCAACATCGAGGCAAATTCAGAACAAAACAGTGTTCTTAAAGTGATAAGTGACTCAGTGATTGGAAGTAATGAAAATTTAAATTCAATGACGAGTAAACCATCAGAGAAAAGATCATTACATCCAAGAACTGTTAATGCAAGACATATTAATCTATTTAGAGCGTTAATATCTTTATCAGTGTCACTGGGTTCAACTTTCTCCATTGAATGTTGGAATCACATTTTTATCACATGGCAATGGGTATCATATTATATATATGGTCCATCCATTGATTTTATGGAAAGTTACTACTCTCAAGATGTGCCCAACCCACCTAACATTACCAAGAACGACATAAATACAATTGAAGTCGGTGTACTCAAATTATTTGAAAGTACTACATCATATCAAACTTCCACTTTTGAAACTCTTTTGAAAAGTTTAATTGCAAGCTCTGACTCCACATTATTTAATAATAAAAATTTCCATCCAGTGACTACTGAGAATGAAAGTATATGCAACTGTGTATATAACAAAGGGTTTTACATAACACAACTAGGGGAAATCACTACATACAATTACTCAAGATTTTTGAATGGTTCTAAGGGTAAAGATTGCTGGTGGAAAATTATAGATTATTTTACAAGAACAATGGCTAATCGTGAAGTGGAAAGTTCTTCATTAAGACTTTATATTGTGAGAATCTTTACAGATATTATCAAAAGTATTTCTGACGAAGTTGGTAGTATTGAAGACCAACAGAACAGAACGGATAAGTTTGCCATCTTAGAAGTATTAGTAATAAATGCTCTGATGAAAGGTATAACTGAATTATCTCAATTGAAGATGGAGAAGAAAGATATTTACCAAGGTGCTGTTAGCACTGAATTTGAAATCCTTTTACAATTATTATCTACGCTAAAGGGTATCCTTAACGAATTTGGTGATTTATTAAGTGTATCTTGGCTTACTGTTTTCCAAATCATTAATTCACCATTTGAATTATTGGATGCAAAAATGGGTTCTTTCCAAATGGATGAAGCTGAAGATTCCTCTTTAGTTAATGCTATTATTCAAAAACGTGTTGAAATGATTCAAGTTTCTTATGATGTATTCAAATTAATTTCTGACGATTTCTTACAAACACTACCATTGGATGTTATTAGATATGTTATCAGTACATTGGTTAACTACGTCAACCAAGACACAAACTTAAACATTTCATTCTCTTCAATTAGTCAGTTTTGGTTAGTGGGTGATTATTTAAGAAAGAAATTTAAGACTGAATTTCATTCTTCATCCAGCGCAACTTTTGTCCAAAAGGTTACTGATGGTCAGTTAATGGAAATCATAACGTCAAAGGATTCAGATCCATTTGAATTTTATAACGGTTTATGGGTTTATCTGTTGAAAAGTTTAATCGAATGTTCTAATGACAAACGTATAGAAGTGAAAAATGGTGCAATTCAAACTTTCTTTAGAATCATCGATTCCCATTCGAACTGTTTACCAAGTTGGGATTTAATCTTCTTAATGGTATTAAAGCCATTACTAACAAAGGAATTTGAAGATGACAATCTTACAGAATATGTTGAATTCTTCAATGTCGCAATTAGTGGATTAGTCAATCTTTATCCAATTCGTTACAATAACTTTAAAGAAGATCCTATATGCTCTGAAGCATGGTTAGCTTTATTGACTTTTGTTCAAACCTTATTTGTCTCTAAATCTACCGGTGTTAAATATGCTGCAATTAGTAATTATAAAGAGTTACTCAAGTCTATGAATAGCCTAAATAATATACCTGTTGAGATTTTACAGAAGTGTCATGAATTGTGGATTGATTATAATATAGTTTACAGCGATACAGCAGACCAAAATAATTTATCTTCAAAGAGCGAGTATGATTGTGTTCTAGAATTAGTTTCTGGATTTCCACATCTATATCAATTAATGGAAAAGTATGATCAAGTGACTTTTGATTTTGTAGAGAGCTCATTAGGACTTTTCAATGCAGCTTCAAGATTTCCACTTCTTCCTCAACATTCCAAGGACAAAATAAGACCATCTACACTACAAGATGCTGTTTTAAGTGGATTAAGCAATTTCGCTTTAGAACAACCCAGTGAAATTGAATTGCTCATTATCTTCCAACTAAGTACGATAACAACATTGACTTTTGATACTAGAGAAAAGATCTTAAAGAAATTAGCACCAAAAATGTCTAAAAATACTTTAGCAAGAATACCAACTTTTGAGGCTATCAGCTATAACGCAACGAAGATATTAAATCAAAGATTAGAAAATCTGGATACATATGTTATGCCTACATCTAAAGAGAAACATATTTTAAAGATTGTGAAAAATTTAACTGATATTGTTAAAAGAAAGCCATTAATAAATATGGATAAAGAAGAAAATGCACCAATGTGGGTTATTGCATCCCAATCTATAAGAAAGCTATGTCAAAAATTATTTCAAGAGAGTATTCATTCTGAATTAAGTGAATCAGCTCAAGAGGATTTACATACTTTATTTATGGAGGCTGCAAGTGTTCCTCTTCAACGTATTAATGAAGAGATAGATATGAAGACTGAAGAGGATGATATGACAGAATATGCTAATTTTAAAATGTTACTTTTGGACAGCACAATTATATCTTTGATGAATGAAGATCATATGAAAAATTTTGTGTCTCAAGTTTGGTCAACCTCATTTTTTTATGAACTTGATGAATTAGAAGATGCTCTTATTTCTACATGTGAAAACCTTACTGATGTTACTAAAGAACTATCCAATTTCGATTTCAATGAAATTTTTGGTTCCACTATAGAATCCAAACTTTTGACTAAGAAACGTTGTTCTCAAATATGTTTACAAGATATGGTCAGATTCCTAATGTGTAAGGGTCAAGAATTCAGTGTATTGAGGAACATTGTATCTCCTTACTTAGCATCACGTATAGCTCTCGTATTAAGAAAATACATATCAAATGAGAATTTGATAGGTAGAGCACCTATACCAAAATTAAGAAAGATTGAATTACTCACATTATTAGAAGGCCTATGTAACATAATGGAAGACCTTTTAACTGAATCTAGTAGTGGTCAACGTCAAATAGAGTTGGAAAATATCTTATTATTATACCCATTAATTTTGAAGACAATCCCAGTTTCTCACAAAGTAGATGGCTTACAAGATAACGTTTTAGAACTATCTCTTGGGTTTACCAAACTGGTAAGTTATTCCAAGAATTAACAATGAATAAATATAAGAGTTAAACTTTATTTCTTCTATATATATATATGTAATAAGGTTATAAACAAATTAATTAATGCAGTATTTCTTTTCAAAGTGAATATGTATTTTTCTAATCTTTCCATTTTAATAAAGTTGTTAGATCATGAGGTTCACATGCCAAATCGAAAAAACTATGATGTAAAAGTTCTTCAGTTGATGCTCTGTATCTAACATCAACACATAAACAAACACTTAAAAATCTCTTAATCTCCAATGATAAAGTCTCTGGGAACTTCAGTTTTGGTGTACCATTAGTTGCAATTAGATACAATGCCTTTAATGGATCCTCATTCAAGTATGGTGGTTCACCTTCCAACATCTCAATTGTCATAATACCTAGAGACCACACATCTACTTTTTCATCATATTCACGTTGTTTGACAACTTCAGGTGCCATCCAGTAAGGTGTACCGACCATAGTAGCTCTCTTACTTCTTTTATCAGTTAACTTTGCACAGAACCCAAAATCAGTGATTTTGACACGACCAAAATTATCCAAAAGAACGTTATCAGATTTAATATCTCTATGAATGATATGTTTATCATGCAAGAATTTAAGACCTTGACATGTTTCTTTAACAATGTATGCAATTTGTGGTTCAGTTAATGGAGAATGGTCACTACCGCTCGATGGACTATTTTCAATAATATCTGTTAAGGATCCACCTTCCATAAACTCCATTACCACCCAAAGATCATCTTCAGTCTTCAAGTATGCTTCCAGAAAATTCACAATATTTTTATGACGTGAATCTTTCATGACTAAAATTTCATTGACAATCAATTCTTTACGTGGTTGCTTGGATAGAATCATTTGCTTAATGGCTACTTTATCACCAATTTCCATGACCTCTTCTTCCTCATCATTCACAGGCGGTAAATGGACTCTCTCTGCTAGATAAACAGAACCACTGGCACCTTGACCAGCTTTTTCAATCATTTTGAAATATGGGGTTGGATCAGTATTAATTGTAACATTTTTCAACCTTGCCATAATCTCCGCATTTGACATAGATGGTTTAGAAGGTTTCTTTTGCTTAGTAACACCCACATCTTTCTTTGGTTCAGTAACTGGTTTCTTTGGTGCTTGTCTTAATGGCTGTTGGAACTTCCCTTGAGGTGATTCTTGCTTCATTGCTAAAGCAGCTGCAGCAACACTAAAATTAGCATCTTTTTGAGGTGTTGTTTGTGGTGTTGGTGGTTTTGGAGCAGTACGTTGTGGATATAATGGTACCTTAGGTGGGTTTGCAACTTGTCTTACAGGAGATACACGTTGTCCACTTTGCATTGAATGTACTGGAGAACTTTGTTGTGGAGCTTGTCTAGCATATGGATTCATTTGGTTATGTTGTGATCTATAATTATTAACAGGAGATGCATTTTGATTATTTTGCATATATTGTTGTTGCTGTTGTTGCTGTTGTTGCTGTTGTTGCTGTTGTTGCTGTTGTTGGTACTGTTGCTGTTGCTGTTGCTGCTGTTGATACTGTTGCTGTTGATTTTGAAATGGTGATTGACGCATTTGCGAACGAGGTGGATAATTTGCAGTTGTAGGAGAAGCTCTTTGTTGATAATTTTGAGGTGGTAACTGTTGTTGTGGTAAATTTTTATAAGGTCCCTTATTAACTGATTGATATTGGTTCAACGATTGTACTGAAGGTTGTTTGGAAACACCTGTTGATACTTGTAATTTTGGAGGTGTAGGAGCATGTCTTTGAGGTATTAAATCAGATGAATTACTACTTGAAGGCTTAGATGCAGATGAACCCAAGGAACTTTGGGAAGAGTTGTGTGCATTCATGATACCATTATTTCTATTTTGTAAGTTGGTAGTACTATTATTGTTACTACTTGCATGATTTGGATCAATACCATTATACTCTTGATAAAACTGTAACACTTGAATGACTGCAGCTGAATCGTTATTCCAATCATCACCAGTAATTCTAGAATGTTTCAGCAGTTTTTCCCAATTAGTGGGCATCCCAACAAAACTACCAGTTTCTGGATCAAACCCAACATGAACTTTATGAGTAAAATTAGTTGGAGATGAAACACCACTCAACAATGGACATTTGGCAAAAATTGGATCTAACCAACCATTTAATTCATGTTCACTCTTAGTGGCAATGTAAATAGATTTCCTAGAAGAATCAGAATTTGTGTTATTATAACCTTGTTGATAAGAGTTTCTCTCATTTGAACGAACAATTTCAAAACAATTTTGTTTGATTTGGTTTCTACTGACACTGACAATACTGGTCAACGGTATTGAAATCATTGGATCATCTAAATTTTTCTCATTCTTGTATAATGCCAAATATGAATCATTAAGAACCATAAATCTCTTTTGCCACAGGAATGATAGTAACCCATCATCTTTGTACGATATCCACCCAGACTTCTTCTTCATTTGAGAAATAGGTGACGAGATTGATCGTTGAGACCTGCTACTCAAATCTAGTTGACTCATATATTGTGTGATAGGTTCCGTTTGGTTAAATGCAGCAGAATCTTGTCTAGCCGTGGGGGGTCTTGGAGCAGGTCCAATATTTTGGAAATCATGATCTGATATATTATTAGCAGCTGCAGATAAAGACATTAATAACTGTTCTCTATATTTATCAGGTCTCCTTCTGCCTTAGTTAACAAGATTCAAATCAAATAAAACTAGTACTTTACTAATTTCAAGTTTAGAATCCACTATTAGAGGCCTTAATCGTTAGAGATTTGATAGTGTTCAAAGTGTTTATTCCAATAATGAAAAATTAATTGTACGTTTTTTTGTTTCAGAGATTTCCGCTACGCGTAGTTTCTCAATTGGGAAACATATTTCCGTTTCGGGAAATGTTTTTCGTGGATAATACCAAATTTCTATAATTATTTGGTCTATTAATATATATTTATATATATTTGTATATGCTTAGGATGATGTGGTTGGTAGGCTTCCGTTAGATAGTGATTTACCCTTGGATAACCAGTAGTCTCTTCTAGTTTGTGCATCGACAGCTGTTTTCTTTAAATTTGACTTGGTAAGTTCTACAGGTTCTACACTACTGGCCTCGTTGTCACCATCGTTATCTGACAGTCCCATCAACGAATCTACTGTAGTTTTCTTCTTCTTATCGGTCTGCTTAGTCTCTTTCTTTATCTCCTTCTTTACCTTTTTGATTTTTTTCTCTTTCTTGACTTTCTTGACTTTCTTTAACTTCTTCATAGCAGGTTCATTTAGTTGATACATCTCTGTATCATCATGTCCGCCAGTGATAGCCTCATCTTCGCTAGGATCGAGAAACATATCGTCACCATTGTCTCTTATACGTTTCTTATGGAACCTTTCATTTTCCACAATGGCTCTATTTTGTACAAGGTCTCTTTCATCTTTGAAATCTCTTCTTTCACCTTTATATTTAATGACATTACCCAATATACTTTTTCCAACTCTATCCTTAAACGTCGATGAATCTAATTCAAAACATTTATTTGTCAATAATTCAAATGCACCGGCAAATGCCTTCTTAATAACACCAAGATTAAATGAACTTCTACTAATATTATTCGATGGATCACCTGGATCTTGAATGGCAAGGGCAAATGAATTCCTCACTGGTAATAGAGCCTTCCAATGTGTCTTAGGTATGTAACAGGGGAAACCACCATTAAAACTTAATGCTACTTGATCATATGCAAAATTCTTACCATATAGCTCAAAGAAATCTATCAATAAGACCCCTAGGTTTTCAATGGGGTCAATTTCATCTGTTCTCACCTTTGGATGTAAATGCATGAATGAATAGACGATACAAATAATACTAAACCCACCGAGCCCACCAGTGTGTACATCATTTAATCTTCTCGCCGAAAGAAATTGTTTCACAATCAAAACCAATTCTCTTAACCCTGGAGTTATATCTAACCAATTTCTAATCAATTTTGCTGCTTCCACACCATTAAGTCTTTCAAATGAAACGTCAATATGTATTTGAGATTCTGGTTCCACAAATTTAATGATGGGTACCCTAGCTTTACTGATCACTTCAATATGTGTAGCTAATTGTTCACTTTTCAAATGTCTAGCCAATTCATAAAGATATTGTCTATTCTCTTTATCACCAGCTTTACTGTTTATCACACAATCAATATCTGAACCAGGTAAATATAAATCTGTAGCAAATGAACCGAAAACATGTAAATCTGCATCTGACCATAATTCTTTCACAGCTTTACGAAGTTTTTTAATGGTTGAATTACGTAATTCAATCTCTTCCTTATTTGGTGATATATAAGATATGAAATCTTTAATCTCTTGAGTCAACCACTGTGTTATCTGTATTTGCTTTGAATGGTTATGGTTTAAAATCCATGGGAACTCTGAATTGAATCCTCCTGTATGTAATTGCACATCATTATCACTATCATTATTACTGTCCTCCTCTTCTTCCTCTTCTTCATTATCATCGTCTGAACTGGCTGAGAAACCAATGAAATCATCATTTAATTCTAAACCTCTAGTAGATTCTCTATCTTGTTCATCCTCTGAAGATGACGATATCTCTGTCACTTCTGGAATATCCACTGAATCATTCAAATCAGTATCTTCTAGGGACAACAAATTATCATACGATTTATCCAATTTAATGGCACCGTAACCACTACTATCACTTACTTCAGCAGTTAAATTTTCAAAACTATTAAAGTGATCATTGTTCATCTTATCAAACACTTCAAAATCTTTTTGGATTCTATGGAATGATGATTTTCTCATACGACTACCATGGTATTTGACTTTCTTAGGTCTAGACGGCTTACCCTTGGCCATTTTTTGCTTCGAGATGTTCTCAATACGTTTGATATTGGTTAATACTTTTTCAAAATTTTTCATTTTTCATTATGTGAAAATAGTAGTATTAAATAAAGAGATGCAATGAAAGTCCGATAATTCAAGGAGGAAGATGCTAGTATCAAGGGTAGTAAACTTGGATATGTTATACTAGCTTACACTTATTATTAATATATTAAAAAGAGTTTATTGATATTAAATTACAAAATATAGTTGTATAGGTTTTGAAAAACAGTATATAAGCTTAGAAAAGGGTATCATTAGAATGCAGTGGAATGTATAAGTCAGGGGAGATTACTTCGAAAGAAAGAAAATATTATTTGTTTCTTATAGTAAAGCTAAAGCAGCGACCATGACAGCGACACCAGCGACAGCATTCTTTGGAGCAGCAGCAGCAGCGAATGGTTCCACACTTGGTAGAGAAGTAGCGGCACTAGTAGCACTTTGCACTTCCACAGTTGGAGATGGCTTAGTGGTAGTCAAAGTAGTGGTAACACTTGGAACGACAGTGGTGGTCACTTGTGGAGTAGAAGTAGTAGTGACAGTAGCAACTTCAGATTTGGTCACTTCTGGAGTAGTGGTGACATCGACGTAAGTGACAGAATCAGCAATGGCGACAGCGGCAACAGAGAATAAAGTAAAGATAGTAGAGTATTGCATTTTTATATTATTGTGAATTTGGGTTTAAAAACGGTTAGTTTTTTGTTATTAAATGAAGGACAGTAGTTGGTGTTAAACTTGGGTTTCTTATTTACGACGAGAACATACCCCAATAGTCATCATGATGGGTCCCTTTATATAATTGTGGGAAACTCCAGATCGTTGAAACTCCATCACGAAATAATTACCTGATTCAGACTATTCTTTAATTTGTGACATTTCGCATTTTCGCGTCTAAATTTAATTCGCGTCTTTTCTTTACATAGTGAAATTAATTAATAAAGAAGGAAACGACACGAAAAGAGTGATGATTAAGTGAAGGACTTCCAACCTGTAACATTTCGTGTCGTTGTCTTAACAACGTCTAGACCCACCTGTAATATTTTTCGCGATTGGGACATGTAATAAGGTAGATGGAGTGCCAAATTTGGGATTTGCGTTAATTACCTGTATGGAAAACCGCAACGTTACCCGCACAAACATTTTTTTTTGTTCGAATTAAATTTTCAACGAGTGAAAAAAATTTTCATCTTTTCTTTCCACCACTTTCCATTAACTTAGAAGAAGAGTATCAAGAAGAAATTATTACACAATGGGTATCGATCACACCACCAAACAACACAAGAGATCCGGTCACAGAACCGCTCCAAAGTCTGACAACGTCTACTTGAAATTGCTAGTGAAATTATACTCTTTCTTAGCTCGTATGTATTAAAACATTACATTTTATTATGGCATTCAATTGGAAAGGATTCTGTTACACACTAACAACAAACTATATCATGTACTTTTTTCACAAAGGTATATGATATTTTTATTATTCTGCGAGTGCAATTGACAAATAATTTTTTATTTGAACAAATTGTGCGGCCCTTCAAGTGAGCAGAATTCTTTGTTCGTCTTTTAATTTAGGTTAAAAACGACAATTCGAATCAAAACAAACTTTCTTTGATGCAACGTACTAACTAATTCATTTTTTTTATTTTTACAGGTCGTACTGATGCTCCATTCAACAAGGTTGTCTTGAGATCTTTGTTCTTATCTAAGATCAACAGACCACCAGTTTCTATCTCTAGAATTGTTAGAGCTTTGAAACAAGATGGTGCTGCCAACAAGACCGTTGTTGTCATTGGTACTGTCACTGACGACGCCAGAGTCTTTGAATTACCAAAGACCACTGTCGCCGCTTTGAGATTTACCGCTGGTGCCCGTGCCAGAATTATCAAGGCTGGTGGTGAATGTATCACTCTTGATCAATTAGCTGTTAGAGCTCCAAAGGGTCAAAACACTTTGATCTTAAGAGGTCCAAGAAACTCCAGAGAAGCCGTTAGACATTTCGGTATGGGTCCACACAAACGTAAGGCTCCAAGAATCTTGTCTAAGGGTAGAAAATTCGAAAGAGCTAGAGGTAGACGTAGATCAAAGGGTTTCAAGGTGTAAGCAAGCTTACTCTGATATACCCTTTGCTATCAACTATATACGCACTTTTGTACACTATCAAATAAATAATTTAATTCATTTAAACTAATTCAATCTATTGGTTATTACTATAATAATAAAAGGTTTAAGAAGAATCCTTTTATTTGTGACTGTTCTACACCCATACATAATTGAATATTTTTCAATTGAAATAAAAAAGTTGCGTCCTTTTTTATTTTTCAAAAACGAATTTCCCGTCTGGAACGCGGGCCGAGGAGCCTGTTTGTCTCCGCCTAGACTCAGGCAGAACTCTCGCCCCGTTGTGGAGCTTTGTCCTGACGGGCCCCACTGTCTCCCATTGAGTGTTACACTCGGGCCTGTCTGGGGTGTCCGCCTAGCATCCCAACCTAGTAGGCTCAGTTCTCTCATCCACTCTGGTTAATATTATTGATTATAGTTGATAATAGTATTGAAATTGGTATAGTGTGTATTATCTTGATTTAAACAACCCAATACATAAAGAAATTAATAATGCCAGGTGTTTCCGTTAGGTACGTACTCCTTATGAACTGAATGATGAAATTGGATATGTGAAGATGTTACATTTACGAAATTTATACAAATGGTAATACAAGAGTGAATCTATTGATGTTTATTAGAAATGAGTGAAATAATGACCATGGTTTCCAGGCCAGTTTGAATGATTGAGAATCCCCAATACCCAAAACAATGATTGAAATAGTGGTTTCTTCAGATATAATCGCATACACACCCAATTTTATTCAAGAATCAAAATTTAAAGAATGTTCTTTTTACTAACAATTCAATTCTATTTTATTATTTTTACAGAGACGTTGCTGCTCAAGATTTCATTAACGCTTACGCTTCTTTCTTGCAAAGACAAGGTAAGTTAGAAGTTCCAGGTTACGTTGACATTGTCAAGACCTCTGCTGGTAACGAAATGCCACCACAAGACTCTGAAGGTTGGTTCTACAAGAGAGCTGCCTCTGTCGCCAGACACATTTACTTGAGAAAGAATGTCGGTGTTGGTAAATTGAACAAGTTATACGGTAACGCTAAATCTAGAGGTACCAGACCATCCAAGCACGTTGATGCTTCTGGTTCCGTTAACAGAAGAGTCTTACAAGCTTTGGAAAAGATCGGTATTGTCGAAATCTCTCCAAAGGGTGGTAGAAGAATCTCTGAAAATGGTCAAAGAGATTTGGATCGTATCGCTGCTCAAACTTTGGAAGAAGACGAATAAATTCAATAATAATTAATATTATATATATATCATAATCAATATTAACTATGTATTACATTTTAAATTTTTAAATCAGTATAAAAACAAGACTAAGGTAATTTAGTTATTATTATGCAAGTGTCTATTATTATTTATATTTATTTATTTACATTATAGTACAACATGAAACATCATCATTGGGATCTTGAATGGGTTGACTAATGTCAATATTTTCCCTTAATGGTCTTCGTAGTCGTAATTTAGGTAACTCATCGTCAGCGGAATACAGCGTCAATTCTTCATCATCGTCATCTGTGGATATTATACTTGACCTTCGAGACAATAAAGGTGATTGATCTGTTGGTAATACTGTTTTCAATTCTAAATCTTCATAAGATCCATTTTGTATTAAATCCATTATGATCGAATTAAACACTTTATCTACACTGTTTGACCATTTACAAGTGACTTCAAAATTACCATGAATGACAAGACCTAATCTTGTCTCCATTTGTGCAATCATTTTCAAAACGTCTTCATGTACCACTTGTCTTTCTTTATAAAGATCAATCTTATTACCCACTAGATAAAATCTAACTTTACTCATATCCTTTGATGTAAAATTCTTTAATGCTTCCAAAAGCCAAATTTCAAAACAATCAATAAAACTTTGTTTATTACAAATATCATATGATAATATTACACCATTACAATTCTTGTATAATGATGGTATAATGGCATTACGAAATCTTTCCTGTCCAGCAGTATCCCAAAACAGACAATTGAAAAATCTATTATCTACATTAACTCTTCGAGACTTAATATCCACACCAATGGTGGATCTTGTTTGTATTATAATTTCATCTGGATCCTCATCTGTATGTTGTTTATTATCTTCATTAATCTCTGATAATTGATTGAATGGTTGCACATGTGACATTATACCATAACTGGGGAAAAGAAGTGATCTCCCCATATCATCGAAATCATTTAAACTGTATCTTTTCTTATTGGGTCGTCTCACACCATTACCTAGCACAGAAGTGGCCGTGGCAGTTTTCGTAATCATAGACCTCCTATTAAAATTATTACTACCATTTATTTTCAAACTATTTGATTTCTTAATGGATGAAGCATTTAATTGTGCCCTAGTCGGCAGTTCATCACAGTACCTTAATATCATTGCAGTTTTCCCCACGTCAGCATCACCAATGAGCAGTAACTTACAATTGGCACTAGGTTCAATCAATGAATCCTTAGATTCGTAATCTGAAGTGATGACTTTATAAAATGAATTGGAGGACCTTTCAGTCAAATTGGGACTAGCTGGCGGCGAACTAAATATGTTCAACGAATGTCGTTTGCTGCGTGTCATCTCCAAGTATATATACGCAAAACCAACACACACTTACGCACAGCCTTACAATCGATGGTTGCTTCTGTAGTGAAATATTACGTTCTTCAATTAGAGACAATACGCGACTTTTCAAAATGGGCAACAGATAGCGTCACGTGACCGGGGTGGGTTTAACGGTTGTTCCAGGGGCAATACACTATTACCCATAGTGATGAACACCATCTGACAATATGCACAGACCGCCTCCCCTGATCAATAACTACACACATGGCCCATTGCAATCGTAATACATTGGATTTACTGACACTTTCACCGTCCGGAATTTCAATTTCGCTGTTTTTGGAACCCTGAAAAACATTACTAAACAAAAGAGATAACATTCCACACAGGAGAAGCAAGCAACTCATCGCTACGATATGTCCACTGCAGCACCTCCCCCTTACCAGGAACAAGCCCCTGGTTATTATGACCAACAACAAGAACAAGGGTTTATCCCTGACGATTTCAAGTACTCTGTGAAAGTAGTATCTTGTGAATTACCTGTCCGTGAAGCCTTTACACGTAAAGTGTACACTTTACTTTCGACACAATTATTGATTACATTTGCATTTTCATTTGCCACTGCTAAATATGCGACCCTCCATGAGATGATGATTAACCACATAGGATTATGGTGGGTAGCATTAGCTGTGTCGATGATCACTTGTATTTGGATATCTTTATCCCCCCGTGTGGAAGATGTTGAATCTTATATGGAAGATAGTTTCAGTCCCTTAAATGATGTCAGTGAACAAGACGTTAGACCTGATAATCGTTTACCATGGTATGTTTTAAGAAAGAAGGGTCAACGTGTATTGTTAGCTATCTTTACATTAGCTGAAGCTTACACCGTGGCTTTAGTGACCATGTCATATAATCCTGATACTGTATTGAGTGCCCTGTTAATCACTACGGTGATTGTTGTAGGTGTTTCATTAGTTGCCATGTCAGGTAAATTTGATTATGTATTAGAATCAGCTACATCAATTTATTATTGGTTAAATTGGGCTCTTTGGTTATTAATTGGTATTGGTATCTCATCATTATTTTTCGGTTTATCCTCCAAGATGGATTTAATTTATGGTTGGTTAGGTGCTATTGTCTTTACAGTGTATTTATTTATTGACACACAATTAATCTTTAGAAAAGTGTACCCTGATGAAGAAATTAGATGTGCCATGATGTTATATTTGGATATTATTAATTTATTCTTATCCATCTTAAGAATTTTATCACATAATGATGATTAAATATATATATATATAATTGTTTAAATTAAAATTGGTTATTACAATATTTGAAGAATAAATCTGTTTATATTATTTTTTGTTGTACAAACATTATTTTATATATATGTTAAAAGATATATTGATTAAAATGCTAAAATATATTAATATTAAATAGATTAGATGTAACCAATTCTGTTAGCAATGTCTAAAGCATCGAAGTCGGCAGTTAATCTAACGTAAGCCTTCTTGGTACCGTTTGGTCTAACCAAAGTGTTAACGTTTAAGACATCAACTTCGTATAATTCCTTAACAGCCTTCTTAATTTGGTATTTGTTAGCCTTCATGGAAACTTGGAAAACTAAAGTGTTACCATCTTCAACCTTCTTCATAGCGGTTTCGGAAGTGATTGGTTGTTCAATGATCTTGTAAGAGTCCAATCTGTTGTAGTGAGGAACGGCCTTAGTAGCATATTTTGGAGCTCTAGCCAATTTCAAAGTCTTTGGTAATCTGAAAGTGGCAGAGGTTCTAACCTTGACGGCCTTCTTACCGTTGGTACCCTTGACAACAGCCTTCTTAGCAGCAGTAGCTTTAGCAGATGGAGCCATTTTAATATATGTTTCTTAGTTTGTCGTTCTTACTAAGATAGATAAATTTTGAAAGTATCAATATTGAAAAACTTGATGAATTGGTTATTCAATATAGAGAGAATGAGGCAGGAAGTGAGTTGGGGCCATTCAGGCTGGGCGCGAGTCCGTGTCCACTGGAGGCTAGGCGGGGGGAACACAGTGTCCAGGCTCAGCCGGTGGGGAGTGCCACACAGAGTGCCAGGCTCGCGGAAGGGAGAAAGTGGGTGAACTCTGTTTGTTGTTTCCACGGGGCGTTTCTCCAGCGCGGGGGACTCGCGTGTGTCCGAAAGCGGAAATGGACGCACAAAAAATGGGAAATTTCAAAACAAAAAAATAAAATCGGAAAAGTGACTGTTTTATTGGCCCGTGCATCGGGCATTGCCCAATGGGGAAGTAACACGATTGCATCAACCCCACGGCTGAGACAACTTGACAACACTGTAGTGATATTTGTATGTATATACAAGGGTTTATGAATAGATAAATATATATAGAGGCGTCACAACCGTCTGATACGGGGGGAACGCACACCACCGAACTTCAATGGCGTCACATCACTCATTTCACGCACATATTTCCTGATTTGGGTACCTTCTTTACCGTTTAAAGCCGCAGTGAAGGCTTTACGACCTTTACCAAAATCTTTCATAACAATATCAATGGGGAGTTGTAACAAGTTTTTCTCTTGAATCATTTGGAACGCCTTAGTGGCAGTTTGAAATGCAGCTTCGTATTCACCTCTAGCGGCTTTCCTGAATCCAAGACAACCTGTAGAAATGGCAAATTTCACTTTGGATGGTAATTTAGAATAGTATTGGAATTTAGCATTGTATGACAAATTTGGTTGTCTGGCTAAAAAATTCAAATCTTCCACCACAGCACAATATGTGAAATGAGTATTATTCTTAGTAAACAGACAATGTAAAACGTAATGTTTCACCCTTTCGTTGGGTTTCAAATCAGCAGGGGTATCTGTAGCGATCTGGGGTCTAATCACATTGGATAATGTGGTATTCATCTCCTTGGAGGCTTTGTTCTCCGAGGTTAACACTGGTGCACTGTAGTGTCTTACACCACTCCACCACCGTACAGGAGCTCTATACACTGATCTTATCATGTTGTTGTAGTGGTTTCTCTCTCTCTCTCTTAAGTTTTAAATAATAATAACTTCGGGGTTTTTCAAATAGTGAATACTTTCAACTCTCGAGCAAATCTTAAATGAATAAGAGATCAAAGTATATGGGAATGTTACAATATTTTCACCGTGGGTCGAGTAAACTGCAATTCAACAAATTGGTAACTTGAAAGGACCACCACTATTGTTAACAGCTGCTTAGATCTAAATCTCGTATTCCCCCCTTACTGTTCTCCACGTCGTGCGGAACGACCTCTATTTCTAAATGAAATAAGAAAAATTTGCGATGAGCTTCTGGAATATTCACTGTGACTAGAACAGACACAAATCAAGTAAGAATAACAATGGCTAGAAAGAAGTCTGCTACCAAGAAGGCCAGAGAGGCCGCTAAGAGAGCTGAAGCTGCCGCTACTGTTGCTAAACCAGAAGTCTCTGAACCAGTGGAAAAGAAATCTAAGGTTGTAGAAGATAATTTCTCTTCTGACTTCTCTGATGATGACGATGAAGATGAAGAAGATGAAGACGATTTCGGTGAATTGGTCACTGAAGAAGTGGAAGAAGGTATTAACAAAGTGTTAACTGCTATCAGAAATAATCAAACTGATAAATTATTAGATCCATCTGTTAAATTTTTTGAAGATCCAGAGAAGGCTGTAGCTAATTTGCCCAACCAAGAGAAACATAAACCTATGTACTTGAAAGATTACCATAGAATGAATATCTTGAGTGGTGATGCTTTGAAAGAAGACATTGAACAAGATGACGAAGATTTCACGAAGACTGTGGATGGACAACAATCATACGTGTCACAACAAAGAGAAGAGAGAACTCAATTGTTAAATGAAATTAATAAAGCTGTGGAAGAAGAAGACGATAGTGATGATGATTTCTTAATGAAGAAGAAGGAACCAACTAAAAATGAACATACAGAATCTACAGAATTACCTGCTCCAGTGGAAGGTAACGAAGAAAATTTCTTAGATGAATTTATTAGTAAACAAGCTTGGATTCCTAAAGAAGGTGATAAAGTGGTTGATTTAGACACTAGAGGTGGTCCAGATGATGAAGAATTTGAAGATGCTGTGGAAGAATTTGAAAATGCTTACAATTTCCGTTACGAAGATCCAAATGCCGCTGAAATTGTATCTTATGCAAGAACCCAAGCCACTTTAAGAAGATCTGCCACTACATCTCGTAGAAGAAAGAGAGATGATGAAAAGGAGGCCAAAGAAAATATTAAGAAAGAGAAAGAAATTGCTGTTCAAAAGAAGAAAACAAAGAAAGTTAATAAATTAACTGATGTGTTAGAACAATTAAAGAAAGAATATGGTGCTGAAATTAGTGAATCTATGGTAAAGAAAATTACAAACACTTTATTGAACAGTGATTATGCTGAAAATGATTGGGATAATGTTATTACAGAATTGTTTAATGAAGAATTTTATAATCCAAATGAAAAACCTACTTGGGATGATGATGTCATGGGTGGTGAAAATTATAGTGACATTGGTGAAGATGTAGAAGAAGAAAAGAAACAAGAAGAAGAAGAAGTCTCCGAGGAACCAAAGACTAAGAAAGCTAAGAAAGAACAAAAAAATTCTGAAAGAAAGGAAAAGAAGAAATTAATTGAATTAGTGGATAAAGCTGTTGAACAAAACAAAGTAGCTTTAATTGAAGAAGTGGAAGAGGAACAAAGAGGTAGATCATTAGAGAAAGATGATATTAAGTTCCGTTATCGTGAAGTGTCACCAGAAAGTTTTGGTTTATCCACTAGAGAAATTTTTGCCGCTGATGATAATGATTTAAATGAATTTATCAGTTTGAAAAAATTTGCACCATATAGAGGTAAAGAATTAAGAAATAAAGATAAACGTAAAGTGACTAAATCAAGAAGAATAAGAGATTGGAGAAAGAAAGTGTTTAATGATGAAAAGGGTCCCAAATTAGAAGGTAATGAAGATGAAATTATTATCCCAATTGAAGAACCACAATCTAAATCTAAACATAACCATCACCATCATGATAAGAAAAAACATCATCATGGTAAGAAATCTAAGAAATAAATATAATTCAGCATAAAAAAATATCTCATTTTGTAAAATACATATACATAAATATATTATCTATACTTCTAAAAGTTGTCCCTTAAATAGCATCTTCATTTTCATCTAATTTTTGAGTAGTACTAGATAAAAATGCTGCTGTTGTTAAACTATTAATACTACCACGTCTTAAACTTGGTTGTATTGGTACCCTCGGTGATGGACTAAATAAATTGTGAATGTAATCACCCATATTAAAATTCGGTGTCTTTAAAAGATTGTTATAATTGTTATTATTATTGTTGTTATTGTTACTATTATTGTTATTATGGTTGGGTAATTGTAGTTCTCTAGAAGGTGTAGTCGGTACTGTAGTGATTACACCTGTATCATGTTTATTAGGTTGTAACCTTCTTCTTGGAGGTGCAGGTGATGTGATAGATGATGATTGTTGTCCCATATATAATGATGGTGATTCTAATAATGTATTATTAAATGACATATCACCACTATTATTATTATTTTGATTGGGTTGAACTACATGAGGTATTTTGAAAGTAGATTGTGGTGATGAAATTGATGGTTTCATATTGGATAACCTTATAGCATCATCTGAACTTGTTCTATGTTGCATCATATAGGCTGATGATGAAGGTGTAGTTGGAATTTTAGATTGTAAAATTTTATTACTTGCTGATCTACTTGCAGAGTAAGGACTCGTTGCTAAATATATTAATAGATCTGCACCAGCATTATTATTATTACTCGTTTCATTATACACACTATTTCTTGTTTGAGTAGCAGTTCTCTTTGGTGTCATAAAAGTTCTTTCATGAATTGTAGTGGAACCTCTTCTACCAGGAGTGGAAGGCACTTTAAATTCATGTTCATGTTCCTCCTCATGTTCCTCTTCTTCGTTGTCTTCTTTATTCTTATTATTGTGATTGATTTTAGAAGGTGATAAATTAGGTTTAACAAAAGTTTTAGTTGGGGTAGTGGTACTTGTTGTAGTGGCCTGATAATGATCTTCCTTTTTAGGTGTTCTATGTTGTTGCTGTCTCTTTAAAGGTGAGGTCTCTAGTGCCACTTTTTCTGTCACACTGGTGGCCTCTTCAAATAACCCACTTGATCTTTTCCTATTCACCTTCTTTGGGGATTTACCACTGGAGGAAGTTGGTGTAGGTACTTTACTTAACCCTAGTTTCAATTTACGTGTCATTTGAGCCATTTGAGCTCTCTCTAAAATTTTAAAAGCCAATTCTTGCTCCTTATCGGATGTCATTGCACTGTCAGCACTCATTGGGTCGATATTGGATAGTGTAATTGTCACTGACATATCTTTAATGATAAAGTCAAATAACTTTAAAATCGATTAATTTTTTTTTCGATTTGAAAACACGAAAACAATAATATGCCCCAAAAGGGTAAAGTAAAGTAAAGTGGGATAAATTGACAGTTCCAAAGAGGAAAACAAAAGGCTACTGACTGTACAAAGATGAGTAGTGTTACTTTATGGAGAGTTTGTGTGAGGAACAGTATGTGGAGACGTCCTGCTGTGTTCAAACCGGCTGGGTTGGCACCAATAAGTCGTAGTATGACGACGGCGATGATGGTGGCAAGAAGAAATAATGGGTTGACAACTAGAGTGTCATCTCTCCCCATATCAAGACAGTCATTCCATACACTACGCTCTTTGAATCAAGAGGACAATAAGGGTACTAAAATCGGGTCATTTAAAGTGGACCAACCGCAACTTATGATTGCTTTCACTTGTAAGAAGTGTGACACTAGATCATCGCACACCATGTCCAAGCAAGCTTACCAAAAGGGTACAGTGTTGATCCAGTGCCCTGGTTGCAAAGGTCGTCACTTGATTGCAGACCATTTGAAGATATTTGCTGATAATCGTATCACCATCGAAGATATCATGAAGGCTCAAGGTGAGAATGTCTCGCAAACCACTGACGATTTAGCCTTTGAAGACATCCCAAAGCAGTTACAAAGTGTCATCGGGCACTATGCCAAGGATGCACCAGCAGATATGAAGGGTAAACTGGACCAAGACACTGTTCATGCTCTTCCAATGGGCGATAAAGTGAAATAAAGCAGTACACCGCATACTTAAGAGCGTAGTTTAGTCATATTTATTATATAATCTTTAATTAACATCTTCTTATTACAACGATGAGGCTGATAAGGTACTACCATCACAAAAGTAGTAGTAAAGTGTTCATATGAAGAGGTTGCAATTGTTGGGGAGATCGAAGTATTTTTCCCTTTCAACTGGTGAAGCAGAGGACGATCGAGCAAGTAAAAGAGGGCTCTTATCGTCGTCTCGTAGGGGATCTACCAACAGTACCCACAGCGATGACAGTGCGAAGAAGAGACGTGGGAAGGGGTTGTTGGATTTACCTAAGAAAGCGTTGTCAAAGATTTTAAATGAGTTGGACACTGCAGATTTGTTGACTATGTGCAAAGTTAACTCTAAATTGTACACTATTATTAGTAACGAGTTTCTCTTTGAAGATGTTGTGTTGAATTCCAAATCTTCGTTGTTGAGATTTAATGCTTTGATTCATGCTGAATTTAGAACTGCAAACGTCTTGGCACATACAAAGAATGAAGTGCAATCACAAAATGCAAGATTTTTAGTAAGATCTGTTGAATTTGTTAATCCACAATGTCAAGATTCTTTATTGAAATATAGTAAGTTTTACAACAAGCAGGATTCCAGTTCTGTCATTGGAGGTTCATATACTTTAAACTCAGTGGATTTACATTCTGCATCACCGAAAAATTCAAGTAAGAACAGTGAGACAACTGAATCTCATCATCACCATCATCATCACAAACATAATAAATTAAACATGGAAATGTTTTCTCATATGGATAAATTAGAGAATAAATATTCTCATTACACATATATCGAATTAATGTTAGACATCATTGATCATCTTCCAAATGTGTATCATGTTAAATTGACTCAAGTGGAACCAAATTTTAAAGTACCTCTATGGTATTCTGTGTTTAATGACGGTTCGAGAGATTTTTTCAAG
Source organism: Kazachstania bromeliacearum (assembly GCA_003708535.3). Lineage (NCBI taxonomy): Eukaryota > Fungi > Ascomycota > Saccharomycetes > Saccharomycetales > Saccharomycetaceae > Kazachstania > Kazachstania bromeliacearum. Next base: position 44,960 of record PPOP03000028.1, on the reverse strand, counting down.
AAGATTATTAATGGTCAACAATCATTGACAAGTGATGATTTAAGAACTTTTGAAATATCAGAAAATTTTGTCAATGATTATGAGAGGAAATTTTACAATTTACAAAGAATTAGGAAATTAGAGATCCGGGCTAACCTGGATACAAAGAGACAATCACCCATTGTACCCTTGAGATCAAATCTATTATGTTGTTTTGGTATCATCAATGAATTAATACTGGAAAATTTAGTGATTGACACACGATCTTTAAAGACACCAATGGAATTTTTACCATTACATTTAAGAAAAGAACCTTCAGGTTTTTACAATTTACATTCTACATTTACAAATTTAACAATGAGAGCATGTCATGTGGTTCCAGGAAACGGTATATTAAGACTGTTTCAGTCATATTTTAAAGATGTTAAGAAATTACAATTATTAAATATTGCCAGTAAATATGATTTATTGCTTTGTAATTGTTTTCCCTCGATGACAGATTTAACCATTGATTGTAACAGTAAATGTTTTATCAACACAAATTTAGTATCAGATGATTATTATTATAAGGAAGCCCGATTACCTTCTTCCTTCCCTGATTTAGATTGTGATTCCATTACAGATACATTATTGGATGATCCAACAGAACAAATATTACAAGTACCGCCACCTACCACATCAGTGGTAATGTCATTAAATTTAAATTACATATCTAGAACCACTACGGATGTAAAGAAAAATGTTAAACGACCCTGTATGGTTACCAAAGGTCAAGGTGAATTTTTCCAATATTTAAGAATACCATCATTCCATTATTTTTACCATTATTATAAAGCCCTTTGGGATAGATTACCTCATAGGAATATCAATGTCAATATTATTAACATTCCATTTACCAATGTTTATCCATTATCACCTACGGTATTTTGTGAAAGGATATTAAATCAAATTAATTCTGATAATAATGACCAAGAGACTTTAATTGCATATCGTAATGGATCTTCAAACAACAATAATAATTTAGGAGACGAGAATACACCCGATTATTATTGGAATGCCCCTATTGAACGCTGTTTGAGAGACGGATTTGAAAAATTGAGCAGAGAATCACAATTTCGTGATCTGAATATTGATGATATTATGGACCAAATTGACCCTGATACATTTAACAATTATCAAAATTACAATAATTATAAAGACATTCCCAATATAAACTTGCATTGTTTCTTGAATTCGTTATCCAAATTTAAATCTGTCAGAATTCAAATGTTACGAAGGTATATTGATTGTACTCCAAGATCAAGATACGATTGGGAACTTTTATTGAAGCCCGTACTTAATGTCAATGTCCCCATTGAGGTGACAACTAAAGATGGGTATATGTTATATTCTTATGGTCAAAAATTTGTAAATAGATAATATTATTAATAATAGATGATTTTTCAATCTATATATATTTATTTTTATATTTTTAATGAATATTTGGGACAGGTGCAAATTATAAGAAGCCTCGATTGATACACACAGATTGGATCCCAGACACATGGAAGAATATGAACCTGATCCACAGAATCCCTTGAAGTTAAAGAGAAAGAATAAGGGATCTCAATTGGACTATAACAGTGATGATGAGAGTGCAGATGAGACAGGGTTTAAGAGTAAGAACAAAAGATACAAAAAACGGAAAGAGACCTTAATTGAAACGTATGATTCTGATTCTGTCAGTGATTCTGATCTTGATCAAGAACAGCCTATTGATGATAAGAATACAGATGATAAAGATGATTTTGGTTTTGAAGATGATGAAGAAACAACAAGTAAGGGAAGCGTTGACGCTCAGAATAATCCTAAACAACACGGTAAAAAGACCATTGCACTATTAGATATGGAAAAGTTTAAAGAAGAGAATTTACAAGATTTGGATGGTGATAGATCTGGTTCCAACTCTCCTCAAATGGAAGCCTTTAATGTAGATGATGAAATGAAACATGGTGTTTTCGATAAAGATGGGAACTATATTCAAGTACAGGACGAAGATGAGGTTGAAGAACAAGATAAATGGATTGATGAAGTGGGTGATTTGAAAGAGGTGAGCAAACGGAATGCTGAACAATCTTCAAGAGCACGTGAAAGACAAAGACATTTGCAAAAACTTAGAAGACATTTTATGGTAGATGAAGCTTTAGTAAGACTATTGTATTGTCTTCAAACTAATGAAACTGTGTTAGAAACATTGGGTAGATATAATAAGCTTCGACAAAGTCTGAAAAAATCAGAGATAGGCTTACAAGGTTTATTAAATGCAATTGATCTTCTAACTGATCTTATTGAGATATTACAACAAAAGAACATTGATAATGTTTATGAATTGAAACGCGAGGATATACATCAACTTATAAAAGAGGAGTCTCTACCAGGGGATAACGTTACTGATGATTATAAAAGTAAAATATGGAGTTTTAAATGGATCAAGACACCTAATGAAATTCATGGATCTTACTCTAATTATGAAATGCAATATTGGAAACAAACTTACTTCAAAGAGGGAGTTTTAGTCAAATTTGATGAAGATAAAGATTTACCAAAAAATTGGGTTCATATTAATTGTTTACAATTTATGTAATATATATTCAATTTAAAGATGCTAAACTATCAACTAAAAATTAACTGAAAAAAAAATTAAACATTTAAAAAGGAACACTTTCTTTAATTGACGAACATTTTTTATTACAAAATCATTAAATATATTCGTTAATACATATAATACAAATATTAATTACAATAATTGTGTTCCTAATTTTTCCAGTTCATCAGTACAGTTAGTACAATAATTTTTCAAAACTTCATCTTCGGTCCAAACCTTTGGATATTCTACACTAACTTGTCTACATTTTTCAATTTCTTTAATTAAAAAGTTTTTATAATCTCCATATAACAATTCTTTCTCCACATTTTGTAAAATACGAAGTTCAACAAGCAATTCATTTCTTCTTACTGCTAATTGCTTTCTAGATTCTCTATACTTGTTATTTGTCACACCTAAATCTTTATTGAATTTTTGGAAGGCCACATTATTATCAGAACCAGATAAATAATTAGTCAATAAATCCATATCTTTGATATACAAAGCTCTCTCCATAGTGTTTTTATTATTCCCTACGACGAAATCTTCAAAGATTCCGTTTGCTTTCTTCACTGACCAATATGATAAAGTGGATCTAGAAGATAAAAACAAATTGAAAATAATAGAAATTAATAACCCAGCTAATAATGTTTTATTAATTTGTGCCAATGTCTTCCCAATCAAACTGATTGAAACAATAAACAGTTTTAATAAGATAATTAAGAAACGCTTAATACGATTTAAAGCAATCTTGGTAATAATTTTCAAAAGTAATGAGTATGTATATTTAACATCGTAAGTGGCTTTTTTACTCATATTTGCCTTAACATCTTTGACGACATCACTTTTAATCTTTTCTGGATTATTAGTTAAAGTCTTTTCATCAAATGCATTCAATTGTTCCACAGCTTGTGTCTTTTCATTATTTTCATCAACCATAACCCCTAGAAGCCCACATAATTTAACTGCTTTCAATGTTCTACCATGTGTACCTATACGTTCCAAATAATAATGAACGGCACGAGTAATCATTTGATATTCTGCAGCAGTGAAACTGTACAATAAATTTTGAGCAAATGTTTCAAGAAATGATAATTTCTTTGTGTTCAAGAATTCAAATTTGTAATTGGCATATAGCACTGAACCATTAGTGGACAATTGTAATTTACTACTTGCTTCATTTTCAGGATCTACTGGTTCTGTAATAATATATTTCACAGCGACTTTCAAATGATGACATAGAGGAAGTTTGATGATTAAAGGATCTTGATCCACTTCATAGTATTTATTTTCCACCATCCGAACAATTCTTTGCTTTGTGGATAATTCTTTAGAATTTTCAGATAAGAAATTATCAGTTCTATTCAATTTAAATTGAATATTTCTTACTAATTGAATAACACCATCTTTATCCTTCTCCTCTTTCCAATACCAATTAGTGTTATAATTATTATTTCTGTCAGCGAAAAAAATACTGTCAGGGAACACATTAGATTGATCCCCAAATAAGATATGCATTAACCCCTTACTGGAGATATCATAACTCTTTGTATAAGTAGTAGTGTAATGTTTTTGAATGTTTTTAGTTCTTTCAATTAAAGTCTTGGAAGTTGAATTTAAATTCCAGAAAGTCTTTCTCAATTCAGATTCAGCACGACTTGTCGCATCATCTTTAATGTAAATGGCATTTTCCTTCTTAGCTTGTTCTTTAAACACTTTATCAATTTCTTTAAATTTAATTAAGATATCTTCCGTAGATGAAATTTTCTTTGTTTGATTTAATTCTAACAAGTATTGTAATTTGGCTGCCACAGCTCTATGATCAGCAAAACTAACATAATTTTTGAAATGTAACCCATTAAATGTATGTATGGTAATAACATTTTTAACTTCTGGATCATATTCCACTGAATTAAAATCACTTAAATTTAATCTTGATAAATGTGAAAACCCTAAGAAATTCATATACACGTAAATGTACGTTTGAGTAACATGGAATGAAGAGGCAAATTTTTGTGTCTTACTAGCGGCCCAAATAGCATTATATTTAAATAATAATGGTTCATTAATTGATTGTAAAATGTTTTCATTAGATTCATAATTAATTGATTCAAAAATTGTTTTAAATTGAATGTCAGCAATTTTCAATTCAGTGGTATAATTTTTAGGGAAATTATCTTGTTTAATTATTTTTTCATTTTTTTCACCTTCTTTCACTGAAACACCACCATTTTGATTCATTGTATTAACCCCCCAAATATTTGCCTGAATGGCATCATAAAAATCGTATGGATTTCTGTAAAGACCAGATAAAAGAGCTAAAGTGGTAAATTGAGTGGCAATTGGAGCAACACTTAATTTATAATCAAAATTTTTATGTTCAATAATATTTTCAATTTGATCCCCTTTAAAGATTGTCTTTAATTTTTCAATTAAAGAGAATGAAGTCTTTGGGTTAAATGTCGTTAATAATTGATCATTGACCGTAGTGGCAGTTGAAGCGAATTCGAAAAATCTTGGTGAATATCTTCTTTCAGCAAACTTGGCATCTTTCTTATCTTCTATTAAACTGAAATATCTTGATCTTGATCTTTGGAAAGTTTCTAACCAAAGTTTCAAATCTTCAGTGTTTTCTGCTTGGAACACTAATGAAAGATCTTCACCTTTATTTTGACCATTTTTAATTTTCAATTCAAATGCAAATCTTTGTGGTCCATTAGGTAAATATTTAACACTGATTAACCCGATACCGAATTTATCAGTCTCTTCCACTGCATCATCTGCTTGAGATAATGAGAAAATACCAAAAATTAAATCATCGATGAAACACCATCTACGAACCCAAGTTTCTCTATTATCAGCACCAATAAAAGTTTTCATGTAAAGCCACCCAGCTTTCTTTTGACGAACATGAGCAAAACAATCAGAATCTGAAGAAGCATACACAGAAGCTTTCAAATCATATTTTTTCAAATCCGAGGGGGGTGTAATTTGTTTAACAGTTTGTGCATAAATGAATGCATGTGATTGAGCTAAACTATCAGTCATGGACACAGAATATTTCTTAGTGGCATTAACCCAATTAGCATAATCTTCCATCTCTGGAATTAAATTGACAAAACTGGAAGCTTGTCTTAAGGGTAATTTATTTTGTTCATTAATTTGAGTAATAATTTCTAATAAGAATCTATCAATAGCAATTTGAACTTGTGATAAAGCTCTAATTAATGACAACGAAGCGTCAATATAATTTTTCTTCACTTCAAACAATTCCATTGCCTCATTTTTCAAGAATTCCACATTAGTGTTCAATTCAGTTTTCTCTAAACCTTGAGATTTAATCAAAACACTATCAAATTTACTTTGCCAATAATCGAAATGATCTCTCTTGACATTGTAAGGTTTCAAAGCAGTGGTTAACAAATCATTCAACGATTCTGAATAATTGTTCCCCGTGGCAAATATCATCTTTGATATTTTCTTAATAAAATCGTCATAATCTTTATTAAAGGAGATAACCATAGACGAAGCGTACGATTGATTTGCAGTGAACCCATTAGACAATATACCGGGAGGTGGCAACAAATTAGTTAGCAAATTTTTCTTAATTTGTTTAAATTCCACACTCGCATGATTGTAATTGTCCTCCACTGATTTAGCATACTTGTTTACCCATTCGTCCAATTGCAAGACCTTGTTGTGGAAGCAATTGACGTAGGCTCTGAACGAAGGCGAGTCAATGGAGGCCTCGTTCAGTGCCACGGTGACCCATTGGATCGAGATATCCCTTTTCCCTGACATTAGTTCGATTGTTCGGTAGTCAGCAGAGGGGGGAAGTTACAGAAGTGATTAACTGAGATTAAGTAATATATATAGAATAAATGCAAGATGGAGATCTCCCTAATTTTCCAATATTAGGGATGGCCCGATTCGGAAGGCAAAAAAGGGGCCCGGCCCTGAGTGCGGGGTAACAGGGCTCGTTTTGACAGCCCGGGAAGCCCTATGTGGATGACTGCGACGTGGTCGACGACGAGGCCGTGAACTGGTCCAGGATGGTGTCCAGTTTGCTCATGATGCTCTTCTGGTACTGGTCGTTGCTCTCCTTGTACTGCTGGAACTCGCGCTTCACGTTGTCGATGTCTCTTTTCAGGATGTCCGTCTCCTGTGACAGCGCAGTCTTCATCAAGTTGAGATCTTGCAGTAGGCTAGTACGGCCCTCCACTTCATCTTCGCCCAGTCTTTGTAATTCACACCTCAGACTGTCCACTCCGTGTTGGTAGGAGTCTACGCCTCGAGACAGAGTGTTCAATTGGGTTCTTATCGTGGTGAAAGTGTCAGTGTACTCTTTCTTCACAAGTTCGAGACTCTCACTGATAATCTTGTTCTTCAACTGGTGACCCTCTCCACCTTCGTCTCTTTTCGCCCAATAGGGCGTTTGGCCACGACCAATGGAACTATTAGTCATCGATTGATCAATAGACATAGCGTTTCTTTGCTTTAAATTGACACTAGAGGAATAACTTAAAGAATCCGGTAATTTCATCTCATAGAACCTCGATGTGTGATCATTGTGTACCATACTGTTCAATTCAGGATCGTTTTCAATTAAAATATCAGAATTACGTGGCATCCCCAATTGAATAGTATCTAGTGGAACAATATGAGGAGATTGTGATGATAATGCAGTAGTGTATGTTTCAACAATTTCTTCATTTGGAGTATACACATTCGGTGAATCGTTATAATTAGCATATTGATTCAATTGTTCGTCTTCCACTTGATTTGAAGTATTTACAAATTTATATTTCCCCTTCTCTTTATATCTTGTGTCCCCCCCACTAAATGGTCTTAACACTCTATGTTTATTATTATAAGTGGGAGTACTACTACTAGTATTATTATTACCACCTTTCCAGTATCTCCCCTCGGTTTCTCCAACACTTGGAGATGCTTTCCTTTGTTTATTATTCTCACACTCCTCCACTAATTTATCTAGCAATGCAGGGTTTTCACAACTTATCAACCCTTTATCCTTCTTGTATATCTCCACAATCTTTTCAAACCTCGTCCTTAGAGTTCTAGGTTGCTTGAAATGCGTACCTGCAATGGAATTATACTCATGTAACAATTCAATCCAACTAGCCAATCGACATGAATATGGTTTTAAATGCGGTTTATGAGTGTCCAATAGCAACAACAGCAGATCCAAAGACTCATGATATTTCCTCAAATACTGTCTCATCGGTGGTTCCCTGGTAGTGGACATAGTAACAGACCAAACACATACACACAGTGAGGGTTATACTAAGGTAATGTAGTTTACTATATTATTTTCTACATTTTTAATAAAATATATTATATAGATAAGATAAAAGATAAAAGATAATGATAAACGATAAGATATAAAACGCATAATGCGAATTTTGATCAACGGAGAATATTAAAGACCGCAATTAAAAAATATAAAATAAGATACAGAGAAGATATATCAATGAATGGGTTACAAGGAACATTTTCAGGGACTTTGGTGTCACCCTTACAGAGATATCTATGGAGAAGAACGGTAGTACAATCCCTTGTGTTCAATCATAGGTACTCCTCCAAGGCAATAATAGATGATAAGTACAAGGATAAACTGTTACAAAAAGCACATGAGCAAGGGTTTGACACAGTGGAACAATTGAAAGATCATTTAAAAGAACAGATTAAAGATACGAAATTACAATTAAATAAAGTGGATCCCTTGGAACAATTAAATAAATATAAATCCAATGCTCAAGGAGCTGAAACGGAAGGTTTCACTAAAGTGAAAAAACCGTTGCCTCCCAAGGAATCTGCAGGTAAAGAAGAAGTGCCCTTTAAAGTATTAGATTCGTATTTGAAATTGGATAAAATAGTAGATTTATCTGCTCAAGAAATTGAGTTTCTTTGGAGAAGGAAATGGGCTGCTATAGATAATACTTTATCTGCTGTGATCCCCACAGACGTATTTAGCAAAATGTTAAACCACGTCAAGGCAAACCCATGTTTTGTTTTACCATTACCAAGAAACACGGGCCACACTGAACAACAAGGTATGGAATTACATTACATACAATGGCAGCTGGTTGGTAATGAAACTGTTCATTGTATGATGACATCACTGGCCGAATATAAATTACATAACCAGTTCGCTAGACCTCATACCACTTTAGAATTCCATTCAGAATTGGTTAAGACCAAGGGGATAGTGTTAATGAATGGACTAGTTGAATCAGATCGTAACATTTCTTTGCAAGATGCACAATTACTCTTATTAAATGTACAAAGATTTTACGGTGCTCTCGGTGAAACCACTGACAGAGCTAAGGAAAGATTACAATTATTAAAGGATTTCACTAATGGTTCTACAAATTTCAATATAGATAAATTGGTAGAATCAGCTCAATCATTGGACAATTAATAAAATTGTCTACAATTGATAATATCCTTTACATATATAAATATTTCATGTAAATAAAAATAGTGAAAAATAAAAAAAACTATGTGAAAAATATTGAATCATCATTCATCGCCAATTGAAGCAGCATATATACAGGTCACAAAGATGTCTAAAGTGTTATTTCTTGGTCCAAAGGGGACTTACTCTCACCAAGCTGCATTACAACAATTTAATCATTTACCTAATGTCGAATTTATACCAACACAATCTATACCGCAATGTTTTGATGAATTAGAGAATAATAAAGATATCTCATACTCTGTTGTTCCCTTGGAGAATTCTACTAATGGTCAAGTGGTGTTTTCATACGATTTGTTAAGAGACAGAATGTTAGATAAAAATGCTGCCATGGAGGACAACTGTGTTCTCCCCAAAGTGGAAGTCATTGGTGAACAATATGTTTCAATTACTCATTGTTTGATCAGTGCTACTAAATTGAACACATTAAAAGACATTGCACAATATACAAACGTTAAGATATATTCACATCCACAAGTTTGGGGTCAAGTGGAAAATTATTTGAAAAATTTGAAGAACTCTCTTCCAGATATTAAATTTGAAACCATTGACAGTAATTCTACTTCAGATGCTGTGGTGCAAGCCAAACAAATGCAATTGGAAAGTGATGACGAGAAAACATTGTTTGTAGCGATTGCCAGTGAAACGGCAGCTACACTGTATGATGTTAACATTTTGGACCATTCCATTAATGATAAATTAGGTAACACAACAAGATTCTTAGTGTTGAAAAGAAGAGACGGGAAATTAGATTTCAATGATTTAAAAGATGATGGTGTCAAACATGTCGGATTATTAACTTTCACAATTAAACAAGATGACCCAGGTTCTTTAGTGGATGTATTGAGTGTTTTAAAAGATCATTCTGTCAATATGTGTTCTATTCATTCAAGACCTTATAATAGTACTTCTAACCCAAGAAAATGGCAATATATTTTCTTTGTAGAATACGATTTCGATTATAAGAAAGATGATTGGAAAATATTTTATGATCAAATTGGTGAAAGATGTCTCTTATGGTCTCTATGGGGTTCTTATCCAAGAAATGAACGTTACTACCATTGAGTTAACCAAACCCTCAGCCCCCTTAACTCAATTGACTATGGCCTAGCCATTTCTTTTTTATAGATTAGCCTTACATGTAATTCATACTTCACATAAATTTTTTTTTGCTATTAGCAAGTAAAAACGTCAGTAATACATTCATTAAAAGCACTTTTCATTATTAGCAAGCCCTTTAAAAAAATTAAACATATATAAAGGGTTCCACTTTCCCATGAGTAACGATTTCATGATCATCCTTCCACTTCAGTTTTTATACTAATTCTACTTCTATTCCATTCTTAATTTTACTTTTACTTTTAAAATCATATATATATCTAATTAATAATGCAAGATACTGAATATACTGACGTTGCAATTAATATGTATGACACTAGTGAAAGACACACTACAACTACTTCAATTGAGAAAAATTCCACTGAACTTGAAGACGGTTCTAATAAGATTGTCGTGAATGAGAAATCATTATTCTTCCCAATCTTAATTTGTTTTATTATTTCATTTGGTGGTTTTATTTTTGGTTGGGATATCGGTACCATTGGTGGTATTGTCAATACAAAGGGATTTAAAAATAAACTTGGTACTCAAATCAATGTCGCTACTAATGAACGGTTTTTCCCAGACATTATTGTGGGTTTAATTGTTTCAATTTTCAATATTGGATGTGTTGTTGGTGGTGTCACTTTAGCCAAATTAGGTGATTACGGTGGAAGAAAACTGGGAATTGTAACTAATATTTTAGTTTATTTGGTGGGTGTTACTGTACAATTAACAACTGGAACACGCTGGTACCAATTCCTTATTGGAAGAATTATTTGTGGGTTATCTGTTGGTTCTAATGCTGTTTTAGTACCTATGTTTATTTCAGAAAGTTCTCCTGTTAGAATTAGAGGTGCTATGGTTGCTTGCTATCAGTTGATGATTACTTTTGGAATTTTTGCTGGTAATATTACTAATTATTTGTGTGTCCATTTTGTGAAGGATCCTACTGCTGTTTGGGTTATCCCAATTATGTTAGGAATTCTATGGGCATTAATCTTATTGGTTGGTTTGAAGTTTGCCCCAGAGTCTGCATCATACTTGGCTATTGTCAAAGATGATATCGATGAAGCTAAGAAATCATTTTCAGTGATGAATGCTGTGTCAGTTTATGATCCTGAAACGGAAAAATTTGTTCAAGATATGGCTACAAGAAGAGCTAATGACAAAGAAACCCAAGGCACCAATAACAAATGGTATGAATTTATTACCGGTAAACCTAAACTTGGCTTACGTCTTTTAATTGGTATTGCGTTGATGGCCTTCCAACAATTATCTGGTATCAATTACTTCTTCTATTACAGTACTTCATTATTTGAAAAGACAGGATTAAAAGATCCATACGTAGCTGCTATTCTTTTATCTACTGTTAATTTAGCTGCTTCATTTGGTGGTATCTACTTAGTGGAAGCGTTAGGAAGAAAATCTACTTTATTGATCGGATCTGTCGGTATGTTTGTTTGTATGATGGTATATGCAAGTATTGGTAGCTTCCTTTTGGAAAAAAAAAATTCTGGTATTGGTATGATTGCTGTCACTTGCGTGTACATTGCATTTTTTGCTACCACTTCAGGTCCTGTCACGTTTGTTCTTGTTTCTGAATTATTCCCCATCAGAACAAGAACAATTTCAATGGCTTTATGCTCTGCAGTTAATTGGATAATTAGCTTTTTAATTTCATTATTGACACCAACTATTACCTCCAAGATTAACTTCTTTTTCGGTTATGTTTTTGCTGGTTGTCTTTTCGTGTCTGTCATCTTTATTTGGTCAATGGTTCCTGAAACCAAAAATAAAGATGATTTTGCTGTGGATCAATTATTTGAAGGGAAATAATTGTTTAATGACACTGAAAGTTGAAACTTTTATGTAATATTTATGTTCTTCCTCTGAAGTTTTATTTAAATAACAAAATAATCAGTTTAATATTCTAACTTGTCCTTATCATTACTTTTGACCATATATATGTATTAAATAGCTTAAACAAAATTATGTTGTCTTAAGAAATCATGTATAATATCCCAGTATCCATCCTGTAAAATTGTATCGTTATGATGACCCATTGGGAATTCAAAAATACGTTTTAATCGAGAAGGGCATAATTTAAATAATTCCTTCATATGAGATGGAGGTACAATTTCATCTTTTAGTCCCCTTAGAAATAAGAATGGAATATCTGTACTTACATTGGGCATAAGTCCTTCTGAATTCCATATCTCATGGCACATAAATGCTACTCTTTTCAGAAGTGGGAACATATATGGGATAACTTTAGGAATACTCAAAAATGTATTTTCCAAGATGACACCATCGACCAGTTCAGGGAATTTAGATGCAATATATATAGCATTAGCACCACCCAATGAACGTCCATACAATACCAATTTATTTTTCTTATGAAAGTCATTAGTTGACAAGTACGAAATTGCACGATCAGCATCCATCTTTAAACCCTTTTCACTGGGGGAACCTTCTGAAAATCCATAACCTCTATATGAGTAAATAAAGACACTCATATTCATTTGACGATAGAAAAGTTCAATGACAGGAATGAAATAACCTATATTACCAGCATTAGGACACAAAATTAAAATTGTAGTAGATGAATTCTTATTTTGTAAATCGTATGCCTCCAGTTTGATACCATCCTTGGTGGTCATTAGTACTCTTTCATAAGGTAATCCTCTTATATCAGGTGTATCGACATGCTTTCTTGCATCTTGTGCCCACGATGGATATACTAATTTATTTTGGTATGTGTATAACGCTCCCAATGTGATTGTGGACAACGCTAGGGCACCACCAATAAACATTTGAACATGTTTTAACGACATTGATACTCTTCCACAACTTAATTAACAGCTTCACGGTCAAACAGAAGTACTATTAACTGTCTACCAAAGGGTGTGAAAGTCATTTTATATATTTCTATTTTTTAATTAACGTAGAAATTCGGAGATAAGTAGTGGATCCGAAATAAATTAACAATTATATATATATATTGGTGTTGGTATAGTAATCTTGTATAAAGATACTATGCTATGGTAATAAAAACATTCGTTAAATAACTTTTAAATAAATAATGCATAAGAAAAGGATAATGACATTAATATCCCTTTAAATAATGTCTTCAATAATTCCTTGGAAGTAAAATCCAAAGACAACAATAATGTACACAAGAATCAAGATGGATCCTTTAAAATAATTTGATTTACCCTCTGCGTACAAGTAAGTAAACACAAAAATACTGGCCACAGTTCCAATAAGATCCCATTTGGGGAACACCATGGGGAACATTTGTTCTCTGATGTTTATATCTGATGGGATCATGTTCCAAGTGTAAAAGATGGAGTATAAAACTAAAGCTGGGATTTGTAATAGACACACTTGTAAAGCGTACGCAGAACCAATTTCCATAGATAATGCAATGTTCCCATGCATGGCAAATGAAATAGCGTTCAAAAATTCAGTAGTGTTGGGTACTAGAGCAAAAATGGTTAAACCTAAGAATTTTGGATTGATAGATGGGTAATCTTCCAAGACAGAATCCACACATGCCACCAAAATTTCAGCAATGGTGGCATACAATAGAGTGGCAACTAATAATATCCAAGTGGATTTGGATCTTGACCAATTTGGTGCATCATGTCCTTCACTAGCTGGTTCCACATTGTTGTCTGTAACGGGTACCGCAGCTGCGCCAGTAGTTGTAATAGGTGCATGTGCCACTGCATCTTTAAATTGATCAGTGATTGGTACTTCCCAAATCATTTTGGCATGAGTTCTTAATGTGAACCATAATCCAATTGCATACGCTAAGAACAATACAAGTGCACATGAAACAGACATTGGTTGAATGATAGTAGTGTAAAATTTAGTATATTTTAATGGTGGACGAGTGAAATAACATTTAGAAGAAGTCACAGTCATTACCATGGATGATATGGATAATGGTATCATTTTATCATCACCTTCACATTTTATAATGTAACTACCATACAATTCATATAACACAGTGGGGACGAACATAACAATCATGGAAAAAATTAATAATGCTGAAGATACACCGGCACTTGCAGGGTTATACCTTAACGTTTTCCTATTTAAGGCACCACCACACATGGAAAGACCAGGTAATAATAATACAGCACCTAAAATGGACCCAATCATTGAACCTTCTACTAATAACCCCTTTCTTTGTTGTAACGCGACACAATATAGGAACACTTCTACAATGGTGGAGAAAAATGCATTAATTACTGCACCGACCCCCATAGAAGTTTGTGCTGAAATGGATGCCACTGCTTGTCCAATGTAAAATGCCAATGGGATAATAGACACTAAACAAAGAATAAATATAGTGGATTCATTAGTTAAAAATAAATTCCAACCAAGATATTTCTTCAATATGTAAAAATCAAAAATGGTGAAAAACACTAGGAAGATTAAATTAACCACAATGACATTAGTACCATCCACGGTAAATTTATAATAATGCCAACCTGCACAACGGAATGTACAAATTAAAATATTTTTATTTTCATCAATTTTCATTACTGGATTATCATTAGAAGATGGAGAATTATCAATATTTTTAAAACCTAAGGCCAATGGATGTTTTCTACAATGATACATTAAATTCCAAAGTGTATTACTAATGGGGATGGTAAACACTGTTAACCAAGTGAATAATGTTAATATTAAGATGATTGGTTCTAAAATTAAATGGAATAATAAGTAAAAATAAATTCTACCAATGGTCCATTGACCTCTACCAAAATATCTTTGTTGTGTACCACTTGTCCAATTGGGCATTGCAGTGTTACGCATAGATTCATCTTCATTAGTATCATTACTTTGACCATTTGTATTGGTAGATGTTGTTGTTTGCAATTCACCATTTGGTGGTGTCATAAAATTATTAAATGAACCATATGATTGATTACGTAAATTTTGTGGACGATTATCAGGCAATAAACTTTGTGATTGATGGAAAAATAATCTATTACTGTAAGAAGTGACCCACTTGTAAAATTGTGGTACACTGATCCCCTCATCTCTATCCTCTTGTAAGTAATGTTCATCTTGTGTTAAATAAACTACTTTACCAAATGGCCAAAATAAATATCTAGCCAATTTGAAACAAATTTTTGAATAGTCTCTTGAAGATTTAGTGCAAAGACCCAATGTGATCACTAATACACCTGCCATAACAAACAAGATTAATAACATTAACCCAAAGGTTAAAGTCCAAATTAAATTAGTTAAATGCACTGACCATGAAATTTGTTTAAATCTTGTCTCATGAATATCTTCGTTAGCTGTCTTTTGTACAGATCTTTGTTTCTTATACAAAGCTGGTTTCCAAATTCTAATACCAAATGGATGTGTCTTATTAATTGCATCTTGTCTTTCCCTCAATGTGAATGATTCCAATGACGATGCATTTGAAATTCTATCATCAATGCCATCCATTAAATCAATATCAATATCGTCAGTGTCATCTCTAATAACACTTTGTGGTCTCTCCTCAATTAATAAATTATGTACAGATCCATTTGTAGAATCGTGAATAATAAATCTATCTTGATCGTTATCATTTAAATTGTTATTAGTCATTGGGTTAAAATCAAACCCCAAACCCGAATCAGGTGTAGTTAATGGAGCCAATTTAGATAAAGAACGATGTTGATTTAAATTTGGTCTCAATAAATTATCTTCAAGGACCTTGGGGGGCACCACACTATCTTTTGAACCGGTCTCTTGTTCATTGACAGCAGGTGCAGATTTAATAGGTTGTAAAATAGCAGATTTCTTGCCCCTTAGAGCATATTTCAACCCATCATGTAAACCTTCCAGATATCTAATGTCATGTTTCACCTCTTCCGGGTCGTCATGCACACTAAATATACGAGTAGCATGCTCTTGGCTACTGGTATTATTATTACCATTCATCTTCTTGGACATTATCCCTTATGATCTATAAATAGAAAATCCGTATAAAATTAATTAATCTAACGTAAACAGAGTCTAACACAGCAGCAACACTGTAGCCAACTTGTTATCTAATGTGGCGGTCAACTGTTGATCACCCACTCAGTGTACCTGTTACAACAACAACAACATCTCCAGGGATAGGAAACACACTTTTCCTGTGTTTACATTTTCTGGAAAAATTCAATATTTCAGCCCTAAAAGGGTCCAGGGCTAAACGCCACAATAAATTAGGGCTCGCTATTTATATAGTTTTTGCCCTAAAACAGAAACAAGGGCAAATTCCGCTTATGCTGTTTCGCGTTTGCGCGGCCCGCGTTTCTTTTCGCAGTCGAGAATTTTCAGCGAGATTAAAATAGCATTTGTTGCTCCTTTGACAGTGGATTTGATCAAGTTCCACAAGAACAAAAGAACAAGAATCACTATCGCTGACCCTGTACTATGAAGTTGCTGCTATCTTTCCTGTGGTTGCTGTTGTTGCCCTTCTCTCTCGGAGCTTTGACTACAAATGTGGTGACCACCACGAATATCGCCGGTGTGACCGTTACTTTGACATCAATCTTTGATCCTGCTACCACTGCGGTGGCCGCTGCAGGTGTAGCCGCCGCCGCTGCTGCTGCTGATGATGACGCTACTCCAGTGACAAAGACTGTCGTGACAGTGGACGCTGCTGGTGCTCCATTGACTTATACTACTGTATTGGCTGCTGGTGCCACTACAGCTGCTGTCCCTGCTGCTGCTGATGCTGCTGCCGCTGCTACAGATGATGGAGTTACCACTTTACCACCTGTGACTTCTGTTATTGTTCAAACTGCTGCTGATGGTTCTCTTCAAACTGTGACAAAAATTTACACTCCAGAAGTTCACACTGTGTTATCCACTAACCCAGCAGGTGCCATTGTCACTGTCACTGCTACTACTACTCCAGGCGTGGTGGCTACCACTCCAGCAGGTGCTGCTGCCACCACTCCAGCTGCAGCTGCTGGAATGGTCACCAGTTTGGTTACATCTACTTTAAAGAATGGTGGGTTATCTATTTACACTACTTTAGTACCAATTAAGACAACTCCATTGTCTACACCAAATCCAAGAAATAGACCAGATCCTGCCACTTCATTCACACCAGAACCTTCTCAAGCAGTAACTACTCTATCGTGGCAAAGTTTTATTACCATGAAACTTGGTACCACTACTTACACTACACCTTTAGATCCAATTCAAATTTGGGTGACCATTACACAGGACACTTTTGTGATGACTGTGAAGACTACTTTCATTCAAAGATTTAGTTCACAATATTTAACTGTAGCCACACCATCTTCTGGATCCATTGGTCTAGGAACTATCTCTGGGAAAATTGGTGTAGTGAAGACTAATTTACAAAGTACTATAAATAAACGTGATTCAGTGAACGCTGGTAACCCAGGTCAATCAATTGCAAATTCATCATTATTTGGTATCTTTGTTTTATTCTTCTCTTGGTTCTTATAAGATATTCATTCTCATTCATTCATTTATCTATTTCATTTCATATTAACAATTATTACATATCTTATATACGGTTAATCTAAAATAAAATTAAAATACATCCTTATTGAAATGTTTATTTACATTTACATATTTAATTTTCAATGAAAAATCAAAATTAAGGCTTAATCATCTCAGTATCAACACTACATTATAATATCACCAATCATGGAAAATGGGAGTCAAGAGGAGACTCAATCAACGAATAACATGTTTGGTAAACAACCTTTACCTACAGCAACTACCACACAGAGGAAGACCACTAAATTTATCTTAACTAAATATACAATTTATGAAACACAGGAAAGGATGTATATTGTGGGATCCAATAAGAGAGAAACGATGTTTAGAATATTGGAAATTGATTTGACAGTACCTGAAGATGAATTAACTGTGCTAGAGGATAACGTTTTCTTCACTAGAAATGAAATTATGGACGTATTGGCAGAATTAGAAAAGACAAGTGATGCTGGTTTACAGAAAAAATTGACTTGTTATGGTCTATTAGGTTTTATAAAATTTACATCATGTTACTATCTTATCGTGGTAACAAAATTTAGTCAAGTGGCTGTCATTGGTGGACATTCCGTGTTCCATATTGATGGAACAGAATTGATCCCCATATCAAATAATTATAAGAACAAAGAAAAAAATTCCACAGAGGCTAAATTGATTACCACTTTTGAAAATTTAGATTTAACCAAGACTTTCTATTTCAGTTACACTTATGATATTACAAACACTTTACAAACAAATCTTTTAAGAGAGAAATTGAAAGCTGTCAATAGAAATGATATCACAATACCGACAGCTATTACAGATTATAATGAAATGTTTATGTGGAACAATAATTTGCTGTTACCAGTTTTCAAATATATCGACACAGTATATGATTGGTTTCAATGTATTATACATGGATTTATTGATCAAGTCAATGTATCAATCTTGGGTAAAAGCATATACATCACACTAATTGCTCGTAGATCACATCATTTTGCAGGGGCACGGTTTTTGAAAAGAGGTGTTAACACTCAAGGTTATGTGGCAAATGAAGTGGAAACTGAACAAATAGTCTCTGATATGATATTAACACCTTTCCATCAACTCACCAACGGATATTTTGACAGTGATAGATATACATCATTTGTACAACATAGAGGTTCAATACCATTGTATTGGACTCAAGAAGCTCTAAATTTAACGGCAAAACCACCTATTGAAATTAATGTCGTAGATCCATATTTTGGTCCAGCTGCATTACATTTTAATAAATTATTTCAAAGATATGGTGGAGGTACCATTCAGATATTAAATTTAATTAAAACAAAGGAGAAAACACCAAGAGAAACAAAATTATTACATGAATTTGAACAATGTATTAATTATTTAAACACATTCTTACCGGCAAATAAAAAAATTGATTATGTGTCATGGGATATGAGTAGAGCCTCTAAGCAAGATGGTCAAAAAGTTATAGAATTCTTGGAGACTTACGCAGCAAAAAGTGTATCTCAAACGGGAGTTTTCCATAATGGTCCCGATTTCCAAACGACCAAAATTCAAGAAGGTATATGTAGAAGTAATTGTATTGATTGTTTAGATCGTACAAATGCGGCACAATTTGTATTGGGGAAGAGAGCACTAGGTGTACAGTTGAAAGAATTAGGGATCGTCGAAGATACCTATTTAGAATATGATTCCGATATTGTTAATATCCTTACTGAATTGTTTCATGATTTAGGGGATACAATTGCATTACAATATGGTGGTTCTCACTTGGTTAATACCATGGAAACTTATAGAAAAATTAATCAATGGAGTTCACATTCTAGAGATATGGTTGAAAGTATTAAAAGATTTTATAGTAATTCATTCATAGATGCACAGAGACAAGATGCTATTAATTTGTTTTTAGGGAATTATGTGTGGAGAAAAGACTATCCTCCCATTTGGGAAATGAATACAGATTTCTATTTACACAATGAATATATAACTGAGAGTCCAAAGAGAAGTTATACACATTGGTGGAATAATTATTATATTAAAGGTGTACGAGATTTAATCCATGAGGAAATTATTAATAAAAATAATGATATAACCAGGGATAAATTAATTAAAAATATTAGAGGATACCCTGATGCATTTGATAATTATTGGAATGAATATTATCTCCCCAGATCTGTCACATGGATTCAAGATTTATTTACTTATAATATGAATTCTACACGTAGATATCAATCTTCCAGAAAACCTACTGAAATCACATCTCCATTTGAGTCTCGGAAGCAGAGTTGGTTGAACAACAAATTGAAGTCAATATTACCTGAAAATGGCAATAAGTCAGAAGTTAAAGATATACATATTTCTATTGATTCGAAACAGCAAATCACATCTTCTAAGGATGAATTAACTCTATCTGCTCGGAATCTTAATAAAATTATACAAACTCAGCTAGATATAAATTCCAAACTTATATCATTCACCTCTGAAGAATTCCCTATTTTCCCCATCGATTACACTCCAGATTCATATGATCCAGAAACTTCACTGCAATCTGATCATGAAGATATTAGTATTCACACTTTAGAGGTTAATGATGAAACAGTACCTGCTACAAATGCTAATGATATAATATATTCAAGAAACTATTATGAACACAATACCGTTGATGATATTTACTACAAGGCATTAAATAATCCATACATGCTCAATTATGAACCTTCTGACGACTACGAAAAATATTTCGATATAAGCAATTTCGTCGTTTCCCCACAGGATTCTGAACTTTATGAACATGTAGTGGACACTTCAGCGAAAAACCTGGTGTTTTTAGATTAAATTGAAGTTACAGTTATATAGTATGTTTTATATCCGATGTGATAAATATCTTCGCAAAAATTAAATAATCTTTAATGAATAATTATAGACAGGGAAATAAACCATTTAACTAAAATTTGGTTATATAGAGGAGATAATGTATCATCATGTACCGCTGACTTCTTTATTCCCCAGAGTACTCACTGTTAGTTTATACCTGTGGACTGCATATGTTACTGTTACGCGAGTAACCGTAATACCGTCCACACCTCTCATTTTAATAATACTCTTCATAACCCCTTTAGCATTGTTCACATATTTTCAAATCATTATGGTAGGACCAGGGTATCCTATGGATTTTGCTGATCTGAAAGTTAGAAATTTGAATGACGCTGAAATAGGAAACGAATTACCACCTGAATATTTGACTAAGAGATCTTTCACTACAAAGAAAGATGGAAGGTTCAGAGTTTGTCAAAGCTGTCTTTACTGGAAACCAGATAGATCTCACCATTGTTCCAGTTGTAATAAATGTATATTGAAAATGGATCATCATTGTCCATGGTTTGCTCAATGTATTGGGTTCAAAAACCAAAAATTCTTCATCCAATTTTTGATATATACCACAATATATTCAGTTATCGTATTATTTGCTACATCTATTCAGTTGTACACATGGTTTTCTCACAACAGTTTTGAAGAAGAGCTCATAGATGTTACATTATTATTGGTTTGGTTATTAGCTATTGTGGTCTCGATATCTAACACAGCCTTTACAGCATTCAGTATATATCAAGTCACGAAAAATCAAACTACAATAGAAACATACAGTCTGAGACGTTATAGAGATGAATTGAGAGCCATAAACGGCACTGCTGGTTCTTTAAATGATTATAATATTTTTGATTTGGGTTCTAAAAGAGAAAATTGGGAACTCGTAATGGGAATCACATTGAAAGAATGGTGTTTTCCAATAAGAAAAAATGATCGAATGACACATATTGATCTAATGGATAATAAAGGATTATTTTTCAAAATCAATCAAAATTCTACTCAAGATTTGTTAGAAAGTGCAGATCTTCAAGATAGACTTTTGAGAAGGGTTACTCCAAGATCATCATTAGATGTCACTAGACCTTTAATAAATTAAATATTTGTAAATATAATATTTTTGATAAATTAATAATAGTTACATTGCTAAAATACACAATTAGATATAATTTTTTATATATGTATATCGATATTTTATAAGATCGTGTATATTGTCTTTGAAGTAATATGAAAATGCAAATGAGGTTTAATGAACTAGCCTCCAGTTAAAAGATGATTACCATAAAAAGGTAATGATAGATAAAAATAAAGTACCAATTGTAAAAGACAATTGAGAAGCACCAGCAACATATGGAGCAACAGAGATTACAGTTGGTGCAGCTATGGAAGTGTTGGAAGCACCTAAGAAAGATGTTACAATTGAAACAGATGGTTGTTCAGTTGATGTAACTTTCACTGGAACTGTACTGACCAAAGTAGTTGGGGAGGATTTTGAAATAGTGGAAACTGGAACCAAATTAGTGATTAATGAACTTTCAGCACTTAAAGTCTTGGTAGTGGTTCTTTCAGAGATTTCAATGGAACGACTTTTGGTTATACTGGTCAAAGTAGAAACTGGTACTAATTTTGTTTCAGTAGCATCAACTTCATTATATGATTGTGTAACGGCTGTTTTAGAAGTGGATGCAATAGAAGATTTAGAAACAGTAATGTTAGACAAAGTAGACACTGGGATCAAATTAGTTTCAGTAGCAGCGACTTCACCGTATGATTGTGTAATGGCAGTTTCAGAAACAGATGTGTCACATGATTTGGTAACGGTAATATTGGACCAAGTAGACACTGGAATCAAAGCAGTAGAGGTTGTAGCAATTTCACCATTTGATTTGGTAATGATGGTTGCGGAGGTGATTGTTGAACTAGATTCTAATACCTTAACAGAAGATTGGGAAGAAGATAACGATACTTCAATAGATGCACTGACAAAGACAGCATCAACACTGTATCTAGTGGTAGCATTTGGGTATAGCAAAGAGGTACTTGACACAAAAGCAGAAGTAGAAGAAGAAGAAGTAGAAGTAGAAGTAGAAGTTGAAGTTGAAGTGGAAGTTGAAGTGGAAGTAGAAGAAGAGCTAGAGCTAGAAGTAGAGGTGGATGTGGAAATGGAAGAAGAGCTAGAAGTAGAAGTGGAAACAACACTGGATGTAGAAGAAGTTGTAGAACTAGATGAAGTGCTCAATACAGAGGAACTGTTTGAAGAAGCTGTAGCAAAAACCGCATCAATACTGTATCTTGTAGTAGCATTTGGATATTGTAAAGAAAATGAAGAAGTAGAAACAGAAACAGCTTGGTTAGAATCAATAGTTTCAACAGTTTCAGATACAATTGTAGATACTTTTTCAATTAAAGAAGCAGGTCCAGTAATAGTAGTGCTATCCAAAGTTGTTATTGGAATATATGTGCCAAATTCAGTGACCACTTCAGATTCAGTTAAAGTGACAAGGTTAAAACTGGAGTAAACAGAAGTAGAATTCACAGTAACATTGACTGGAGCAGTTGTAGATGGAGTAACTGAATTAACAGTGGCAGTGTTAATAGTTGATTCAACTGGGGTAGCTCTGGTAGATGTGGCATTTGAGTAAATTGGAGCGATGGAGGTTGAAGTGATAATTTCAGATGAAGATTCGATGGAGTTATCAGCAGACTCAGATAAACCAATATTAGCAGTAGCTTCATCGTAAATATTGGAGTCAATAGTTAAAACATCATCAGATCTCTTATTGATTCTGCTTGAATCTTTGAAAGTAACAAAATTACTAATTGGTGTGTTTTGCAAAGTCTTGGTGAAATAAGTGATACGAACGTATTTACCACCACTAATTCTAGTATCAATTGAAATTTCAATCTTAGACTTAGTAGAAGTATCACGGTAAGCGGTAAATGGAGCGGTTTTCAATGGGTTACCAAATAAGTCGACAGCGATAACAACTTCTAATTTAGTAATTTCCGTGTTGAAATCATATGAATTGATACCCTTGTTTACAGAAGTGAAAGTTTTAGCAGAATTTAATAATGAAATAGGAATATCAGCGGTAAACCAAGCAGTAGTATTTTCAGTAAAAGTACCAGCATTAGTAGTTACAGTGGTTAAATCTTTGGTAGCAATATTAATAGTAGATTTGAAAGTGTTATCGTTTGAATCTTCAAATTGATAAGTGACATTACCAGGAGATGAAATTTCTAATTTAGCATCATCATTCAATTTTGTTAAGAAATTGAACACGGCTGTAGTTTCAGAAGAGATGTTATTATTAATGTGAATACCAAAAGTGGAGGAATTGGCATTTTGTTGGAAAACAGTACCAATTGTTTGTTGAGTATTGTTGTCATATAATTGGAATAGATTTGTTGGGAAAGAACCGAATTCAGTAGGGACAGTGAAGAAAATATCATCATGAGTACCTTGAGCAACATTTAATTCAGCTTCAATTAAAAACCAGTGATTTAAATCAGTACATTTGTTGGTACCAGTGAATGAATCAACAATTTGAATATTATTGAATGAGACTTGTGCGAAGATAGAATATGTGAATAAACCTAATGTAAGGCATACAGTTTGTATTATTGGAAGCATTATTGTATACTTATAATGTTTTGTTTTGTTGAATTGTTCAGTTATAATTTTCAAATGGTATTACACTCCTTAAAGTTCCTTCATATTGGTCCATTTATATACTTTTAATTCCATCAACAAGACTGAGTAAAGAACGCACTCCACATTGCTTGCACATCATTTTTGCCAGCACAAACTGGGTTCTTGTAGCTGCGCACAAGCAGCTGGGGACTCCCTAGAGACCTTCTACACAATACAAAGGAGCCAAGCAACAGATTTGCACCAATTACTCTTTCAATTGTGTCGTTTTCGATTAAAGTCATTTTTTTTACTGCGCGTTTTTCTGTGATAACTTAAATGGCTGCGTCTAAGGAAAAACACAGCTGAAATAATTTATTGAGCTGGTTAAAAATGTGGCAAGACAAGAGATATAGCCCAGTATGAAATGGTGTTACCCATCCTGGTAGGTGCCGGAATCACGTTACTCGCTGTGTCGTCACAGTCCGCTGTTAGAGCGTGGCATCTCTACAAGACTCTGTCTCCCGTAGTCATTGCCAAATTGAATCACATTAAAGTGCAAGATTGGTCTGCATTCCATAACGATCTCAGGTTTAAATGTAACCAGCTTCACCCGGAGTTCAGAGAACGACTGGAACAATACCAAGGCGGGTTCCATGAGATGATGAACGAATCAGAGGCCCTCTTGATTTTAAACATTTCCGCTGATGAGATTAAACAATTGAATGAAACTTTATTGAAGAGAAAGCATAGACAAGCTCTTTTACAAAATCATCCAGATAAAGGAGGATCACCGTATTTGGCTGCTAAGATTAATGAGGCGAGAGAAATAATCTTGCACAGTGTATTGATACGTCGTAATTAAACTTTTCATGTACTTTATTTTGTATACTGTATATTCCCCTACCATAAAATATATTCTTTTTCATTGATTCTTAACAATCTGCATAATTTGTTGCTTTTCGTTATTGTGAAACTAGTATATAAGAGACAAGTGAAGAGGCACAGAGGAGAGTGTTAGGATCATGAAGGTCAGTGTACAATTTGATTACAATGAGACCTGTGAACAATGTGAAGTGTCGTCGGATATTTACAATGAATTGGTTCAAAGTGAAAGTGGACATGATTACCCTTATTGTGTTTTGAAAACTGCAACTTATCAATTATATCAACTAGACACATTGGTCTACTACACACTCAACGATACATTACCCGTAAATACTGCAAGACTAGCTTCTAGAGTACTAGGGTTATATGATGAAGAAGATGTTACAATAGATTTTGTTCATATAATGAAGTTAAATATAGATGAGGCAAAACCACCAATTTTACAATCCATTACATTACTATTAAAGGACAATTTATACGATAAATTGAATTTATTACCCAAACAAGAGGAAATTGTAGAATTTCTCTCGAAGAAATTTAATATAAACAATTTACAAACAGTTATTCAAGAACAAACAATACTATCACGCAGATGGTGTAAAATTATTGATTGTAAACCGTATAGACAAGGTGTTATTGATTTTAACATTACCAAAATTATATTAGTAAAAGATACAGAAGATTTACTCAAACCAATTGATCGATTTGATTTGTTATCAAATAATAACAATCCAACGAAAACGTTCCAATTCGAATGTTTGAATAGACCAATCCCAACAGATCTATTGATACCGTCACAGGAAAATAATGATATTGATGATTCATTATTTGTCTTTACAGATTTACAAACGTTATTACAGTTAAATATAACAAGTGGATCAATCGTTCAATTAAAAACTGAAAATATTACTTGCATTGCCAAGATATTTGTCTTATTGAAACCTAATGATTTCCAAAATGGGAAAATATATTTGCCACCAAGGTTAATGTGGAAATTCGCTGATTATTCATCGTTATTGGTTCGTAAATATGATAATGATGATAATTTAAATAATTTGCCTGTGGCTAGCGCTGTTTCTCTAGCAAGAGTGGGATCTTGGTTACAATCACAAAAAAAGTATCAAAATATAATCTTACATAATTTGAAAAGATTCTTTGTTGAGAAGAGAAGAATATTGAAGTTGAATGATCTGATACCAATTACATTTAATTCTACATTAGTACCATTTTATAATGAGGGAAGTTTCCAAGATATCGTCTCATCAAATGATACAGATTCAGTTGTTTGGTTTAGAGTGGAGAAAGTAGAGTTTGCCACCGAGGAAGAAAATGATGAAGAGCACACATATAATGAAACTTTTTTTGTCATTGATCCAGTGAATCAATCCAAATTGATTACAGTCAATGTGGTTACAGAAGATTTATTACCATTGGAAAAATGTAATCTGGCCTCATATTATGGATTAGAATCAACATTCAATTATAACTTAACAATTTTCCCCTTTGCTCAAAAATTAATTGAAATCATTTCTTTAACATTAAAACATTCAAACAAACAATTCCATCTAGGGAATTCTATTTTGTTACACTCAACTAGCAAGAGTTGTGGTAAATCAACTTTAGTGAAATATGCATCATCACATTTAGGCATTCAATTTTTAGAATTAGATTGTGGTTTATTATCATCCTCATTGAATTCTATTGATTCGACTTCTAAGATCATTGGTTATATAAAGGCCAAGATGGAAACAACATTAACAAATGTATCATCTGCAATTGTTTACTTGTCACATCTTGATACTTTGTTTACACAAACAGATCCTAGTCAAGATCCTACAACTGCTAAATTGACAATATCCTTCGAAGCAGAATTTAATAATTTAGTAGAACATTTGACTACAAAATACCACAAAGTTATTTTTATTGCCTCGACGAACGATATTGATAACCTACCATCTCGTATTAGATCCCAAATTAAATTTGAATTACATGTACCTGTACCATCAGAATCTCAAAGATTGGAAATTTTCAAATGGTATCTATCATACTCACAATTAAATGCTATTACTACGAATACATTTCAACAAGATACACACCATTTTATCACAGGAAAGGATGTATCATTCGAGCAATTGGCTATACATTCAGCCGGACTAAACCCCTTAGATATTAAATCGATCGTGCAAACTGCCAAATCCAAATGTTATATGAGATATTCTAAGAAAAAGAACCAATTGATTTGGGATCAAAATATCTGCTATTTGACCTTAGATGACCTTCGTTCTTCTATAAATAAAGCTAGAGATGAATTTTCCGTTTCCATTGGAGCTCCAAAGATTCCCAATGTCACTTGGGATGATATTGGTGGTGTGGATTTGGTCAAAGGTGAAATTATGGATACAATTGATATGCCATTGAAGCATCCTGAATTATTCAGTTCTGGTATGAAAAAAAGAAGTGGTATATTGTTTTACGGACCACCGGGTACTGGTAAGACATTAATGGCCAAAGCTATAGCTACAAATTTTTCTTTAAATTTTTTCAGTGTGAAGGGTCCTGAATTATTAAACATGTACATTGGTGAATCTGAAGCTAATGTTCGAAGAATTTTCCAAAGAGCCCGAGAAGCTAAACCATGTGTTATCTTCTTTGATGAAATAGATTCGGTGGCACCTAAGAGAGGTAATCAAGGTGATTCAGGTGGTGTAATGGATCGTATTGTTTCGCAATTGTTGGCAGAATTAGATGGTATGAGTACGGGAGGAGACGGTGTCTTTATCATAGGTGCAACGAATAGACCTGATTTATTGGATGAAGCTTTGCTAAGACCAGGTAGATTTGATAAATTGTTATATTTAGGTATTTCTGATACCAATGAAAAGCAATACAATATATTAAATGCATTGACTAGAAAATTTCAGTTAGATCCTACAGTTGATTTGATGGAGATAGCCAAATTGTGTCCATTTAATTACTCTGGTGCCGATTTTTATGCACTTTGTTCTGATGCAATGTTAAATGCTATGACCAGAGTAGCCACTGAAGTGGATGAAAAAGTTAAATTATATAACGGATCCAGGACAGTGAAAATATCTATCAACCATTGGTTTGATCGTATTGCCAAATCTAGTGACACAGAAGTGTCAGTTACGATGAATGATTTTGTTAAGGCGCAATCTGAATTGATACCGAGTGTGTCAGATGACGAATTGAAACATTATTTAGAAGTAAAAAAGAATTTTGAAGGTTAAAAATATGAGATATGATCATCGTCAATAGATTCATTTTCAACGCAAATATTTGATTTGTCATAATTCTTCATTTAAATAACTGTATATAATTTATAGAAATAAACAGTCATTTATTAACGTCTTATTCAATGTAGAAAGTAAGTATAAAGAATTCTTCCCTCCACGTCCTGCTCTCTTACTAATAAATAGCCGAGCAACAATGGCATATCACCAATGCGAATACTTCATCGGTCTTAAAGTGAATATGCGGGTAACAGATTACTAATTTGAAAAAAAAAAGTTTATATAAATGAAGAGATCTTTAATAGGGATTGAAATAATCTTCACTCAGTCAATTGAAGACTATAAGTGCAAGAAATAATGGCTGTTAAAGGTTTAGGTAAGATTGATCAACAATATGATGGTTCCAAATTGAGAATTGGTATTATTCATGCTCGTTGGAACTCTGTCATCATTGATGCCTTGGTGAAAGGTGCCATTGACAGAATGAAGTCATTAGGTGTCACAGAGGAGAACATTATCGTTGAAACTGTGCCTGGTTCTTATGAATTACCATGGGGTACCAAGAGATTTGTTGACAGACAAAAGGCGGAAGGTAAGCCATTAGATGCTGTGATTCCAATTGGTGTCTTAATTAAAGGCAGTACTATGCATTTCGAATATATCTCCGACTCCACTACTCATGCATTAATGAACTTGCAAGAGAAGGTCAATTTGCCAGTTATCTTTGGTCTTTTGACTTGTTTGACTGAAGAACAAGCTTTAGCTAGAGCTGGTATTGATGAAGGGAAGACTATGCATAACCATGGTGAAGATTGGGGTGCTGCAGCTGTGGAAATGTCAGTTAAGTTTGGTCCACAATGCGATTTTTAAAGTTAATATGATATAATATATATATGTAAAATGACACCACTATAAATATAATAAAATGAAATTAATAATAATAAATTTTATGACTACGATTTTAAACTTGAACAAAATTCCCATCTTTACTTCTCTTTTTTCTTAATTGTCTTAATGCATCTCTCTTTTTATTCTTCATTTCTCTCATCCAAGTACCTCTATTTTCCCAAAATTGTGTCTCCCAATTAGACATTATATCTTGTGTGTTAGCACTTTTCACTTGAGTCAATTGAGTTTGACCGATTAAGAAAGGTGTATCAAAATGTGGAAAAAATAGACGATTTTCATGTTGTAAATGTGGTCTTGTATGTTCCATCGCAGTATATAATTCATTGTCTGGTAAACTAATTTGTGTGGAAGTACCAATATCTGTCTCTGGGATATTTTTATCTTGATCAATATCATCATCTTGTTCTCCAATCAATTTAAATGAACCAGTAGTCTCTTCATCTGGGTTAAATAAAGCTCTTAATGTTTCAGTATGACTAATTGTACCACTGACAGCAGTGGCCTCAGATTCATCTTGTTTAACAGCACCAAAAGTTGGAATAAATTCTTCCTCTTCTTCGTCTTCTTCTGGTTGTTGTGTTTCCTCCTTATAACTTTGTTGTTGTTCTTCACCTGTATATTCTTGGTCATTTTCATATCCCTTGTAATTGTTTTCATAATTAGAATTAGAAAGATCCTCCTTTTCTTGTTCTTCTTCTTCGTTATCAGAGAACCCAAAATTTTCAGCTTCATCAGAATCTACAACATTCAAAGGCTTATCGAAATCAATTTCAGTCAACATTTTATTCAATACATCATCAACTTTCTCCTTTTCGTTGTCAGAAATCATATCTTCATCATCATTATCACCTTCATCTTTATTATGTTCCACTTTCACTGTTACCCCAGATGGACTTTTGAAATGAATACTTTGTTTGGTTCTACTGTAATCTAAACGATCCACAATATGATTATAATCATTCCACCATTTCCCATTAACGAATTTATACACTAAATCTTTCACAGTCTTATTTCTTTCATAACCCCAAAGTTTATTTTTATAACATTTATAAACTTTCAAAGAGCCATTGACATTAATTCTGAAAGTGACATTACGCAATTGTAATTTACTTCTTGGATCTTGTCTCATTCTACCTGGTAACACTTGTTTTCTATCAATCCAACTCATATTTATATTTTCCATCTTCTTATAATGTTCCCAATTTTGTTTCAGATGAGCTTTCTCTTTAATTTCATTATCCAATTCATCTTGTTTATGTTTAATCTCCCAAGCTTCTTTCCAATCTGGTTTGGCCAAATCAATTTTTAATAGGTTCCCCTTAAACCTAATATTATTCAAATTAGATTTCAATTTATGGAAAGCTTGATCATCTTCAAAGATCATATTAATGTAAGCAAATGAGGCATGTTTTTCAAAATCTGACTCTAAACATTTACCAAATTTACCAAATCGTGTGTACAATTCTTCCAAACACACGTCATAATTATTTAGGATATTACCCACAAAGACACGTTTCTCAATTCCACTCATTTAATTTGGTCTTCTTTATACAGTTATTATCAAATGTGACACTAAATTAAATATCACTTCACATAATAGAAGATGGAACTCATCGAACAAATTTTTCACTGAAAAATTTATTATACCTGTTTTGGTTACCCGTCATTTACAAATAAATGAAAAAATAAAGACTTGGAAAAACATTCAAAACATTTAAAGTTGAAGTATTATTGAGTAATAGAAACCACTGTCAAGTCGTCCATCCCTGCAATTTTAAATATGGAAACGGTTACTTCAAATGACTATCCGTCTATGGAATGGCCAGCTTCTTTGGATATTCCACTGAAGGCCTCTGAAGAACTGGTTAGTATCGATTTAGAGACAGACTTACCAGAAGATCCTGCTGACTTGAAAACGTTGTTAGTGGAAGAAAGTTCCGACAGAGAGCATTGGTTGACTATTGCAATTGCTTATTGTAACCAAAATAAAGTGCAAGAAGGTATTCAATTGATCACTATGGCTTTAGAAAATTTTGATAACACTGAAAGGGCATCTTTACATACATTTTTAAGTTGGGCTTATTTGAGATTGGCCAAAGAGAGTGAAACTGATCCTACTGTGAGAGAACAGTGTTTGGTCAATGCTGAAAATAACCTTAAGGATGCCATTGGATTTGATCCAACTTGGGTGGGGAATATGTTGGCCACAGTTGATTTATATTATCAAAGAGGTCACTATGATAAAGCTTTAGAGACTTCTGATTTGTTTGTGAAAAGTATCCAAGCGGAAGAACGTAGAACGGGTAAACAATCCAGAATTAATTGTATGTTTTTATTAATGAGAGCTAAATTATTATATCAAAAGAAAAGTTATATGGCCAGTTTGAAATTATTCCAAGAATTATTGGTCACTAATCCTATGTTATCTCCAGATCCCCGTATTGGTATTGGTCTATGTTTCTGGCAGTTGAAAGATTATAAGATGGCTATCAGTTCATGGAATAGAGCCGCTGAATTGAATCCCAAAAATAATGAAGCATCTATCTTGGTACTTTTGGGTAAGTTTCACAGTGCCATTGCTGATTCAGAAAGTGATATCACTTTTAAAGAAAGTTTCAGTAACGCATTAACTGACCTTAATAATCTATTCCAATCCAACAATAAAAATAAAGAAAGTGCTGTTCTTTTAACTTTACTTCAAAGTTATTACTATTTCAAAGGGGAATATCAAAAAGTGATAGATATTTATGAAAAGAAATTAGCCAGTAGAAAGAATGTCATAAGTAATACAATTTTGTCAGATTCCCTTTTCTTTTGTGGTAGAGCATTTTATGCATTAAATGACAACCGTAAGGCATTCACCATGTTCCAAGAAAGTTTGAAACAAAATGAAGATAATCTTTTGGCTAAATTTGGTGTGGGTCAATCTCAAATTAAAACAAATTTAGTGGAAGAAAGTATTTTAACTTTCGAAAGTTTATACAAGACACATGAAAACACTCAAGAATTGAATTACATTCTAGGTTTATTATATGCTGGTAAATGTTTAGAATCTCATAGTAAGAAAACAATGTCCAGTAAAGAAATTACATCATTAAGTGGCAAAGCTCTTCAATTTTTGGACAAATATGTTAATTTGACAAATGCAAAGAAGAATCAATTGGTTATCACTAAAGCATATTTAGTCATGTCTCAACTTTATGAAATTTCAAACCAGTATAAAAAATCTGTGGAATGTTTGTCCAATGCTGTTAGTGAACTTCAAATCATCGATAAAGATAATATCCCATTGGAAATATTCAATAATTTAGGTTGTTTCCATTTCATTACTGGTGAAATTGAAAAATCCAAAGACTATTTTGACAAGGCTAAACAAATGATTAATGATAAAAGTTTACAAATTACACTTGATTTCAATATTGCTAGAACCACTGAAAATGATGATATTTCATCATCTGAAACCATATATAACGGAATTTTATCAGAACATCCAGCATACATAGCGGCTAGGATTAGAGGACTTTTCTGTAGGTTCATCACTGAAAACAAAGATGCTACCAAAATTGCTGAAGATATGAAAGGTTTATTTGATGAATCTAGTAAGAATTTAGAAGTTCGTTCATTTTATGGTTGGTTTCTGAAAAATAGCAATATTAAAGACCATGCCGCTTTAGAGACAAATCATAATAAAGATACATTGGTGAAATATGATTCTCATGACCTTTATGCCTTGATCTCATTGGCCAATTTATATTGTGTTATTGCTAAAGATGCTAAGAGATCAACGTCACCAAAGGAACATGAAAAATCTAAGCATTCATACTTAAAAGCTGTTCAATTGTATCAAAAAGTTTTACAAATTGATCCATTAAATGTTTTTGCTGCTCAAGGTATTGCTATTGTGTTTGCCGAAAGTAAACGTATGGGTCCAGCATTGGAAATTTTCAGAAAATTAAGAGACTCGATCAATAATGAAGATATTCATGTTAACATTGCTCATTGTTTATTAGAAATGAATGAATTTGCTAAAGCTGCTGAGAGTTATGAAATTATTTTGAAAAAATATGACAATCTTAAAAATAAAGCTTCCATCTTAAACTTATTGGGTAAAGTCTGGTACTCCAGAGGTATGAAGGAGAGAAACGTTGCATTTTTGAAAAAATCATTGGAGAATATTAAATTTGCCATTGAATCTACTGAAGACACACCAAGAGCTCAAAGGTTTTTGAAAAGTTTAAAATTCAATTCAGCATTATTACAATTCCAAATAGCAGAAACTTTGAGAAGATCAAACATGAAATCACGTTCCTTGGAAGATTTGAAAATTGCAAATGAAGAATTGGATGAAGGTATATCAGTATTGAAAAATTTGAAAGAATCAGAAGATTTCAATTATGTTCCAAAGGATGAATTAGATCAACGAATCCAATTAGGTGAAACTACTATGAAGAGTGCCTTAGAACGTTGTATTTCGGAACAAGAATCGTATGAGAAGGAACAAAATGATAAATTAGAGGAAGCACGTAAATTATTAGAAGCCAATGAATTGAAAGAAGCTGAGAGATTAAAGAAAGAAGAGGAAGAAAAAGCAATGAAGATGACTAAACAAAATGAAGAATTTAAGAAATTACAAGACGAAGCACAAAAGCAAATCCAAGAACGTGAAGCGTTTAATGATAAGCTCAATGATGGTGATTACAATTCATCTGATAACGAAGTTGTCGAAGGTGAAGATGGCGTAAAGACCAAAAAAAGAAAGAGAAGAAGTACCAAAGGTGAAAAGAAAACAAAGAAAAAGGCCAAATCTGTCACTTCAGATAGTGATAGTGGTGATAGTGATGCTGATGAAGGTGAAGTCACTAAAAAAAGTAGAGGTGCCACAGGTAAAAGATCAACATTATCGAATGAATTTATTGATGACAGTGATGAAGAGGCACAAATGTCTGGTGCAGATGAAAACGATGACAATGATGGATTATTCTAATAAAATGAAATTAAAATGTATAAAGAATAAATAATATATTGTTAAAAATGTGTATTAAAGTAAAATATTATTTTTATTATTATAATTATATAATTGTTTATGAATTGGGGTATGCAATTTGTTATGATGGTATTTTAGATGTTATGAATCGTACATCCATTTTTTAACATCTTTATAAGATTCGTGTGCTTGTTTATAAATTTTTTTCTCAAATTCGTCTAATGTCAATGTGAATGTATTTACCATAACGTTTGCATTATTTGGTTTAATTTCATCATCAATCAATTGTTTCACTTGAATATTAACACTACTGGCGTGATTATTTATCTCTTGAGCTCTTTGTATCAGAAGATCTGACACTATACGTGCTAATTCTTTATCTTCAAACAATGTAATCCATTTAATCGCCAGAGCATAAAAATATGGTGACACTGAATGTAAATCTAACGATTTGGGGTCAGCTTTAATGGCATTAGTCACTTTCTTAGAGAAAGTTTCCGGGTTCATCAATTCAACAAAAGTGAGAAATTCTTCATCCTGATTACCGTCTGTCTCAGAATCATTACTGATAATAGCTAAGACGTTGGCCAACCAAAATGGTAATTTCAATTTTGAATTCATTCTTATGGGATGACCAGGATTGTTCTCCAAATACCCTAAGCCCGGAATGTCGTATTGAAACTTACAAGGCACTTCCACAGCGTCTGCCAATACGTCATCGATATCGTAATAACCCATTGTCTTATACGTTCTTCCACTCTTTGCTTTGTTTACTTATTTGAAAGTTAGGTTAAGTTTATCACTATTAAATTATTTTTCACGCGTCTTCGGGTTTAACCAATTGATCCGTAACCACTTTATTTAACTATTGAATATTTATTATCTCCAAACAACTTTACTGAATATAAAAGGGAACAAGGGGAGAGGCAGTGGTAACAACGTCTTCCGATATAATCAAGAGTAAGAAACAACGAAAAAAAATATGGTTTGTGACACTGTGATTTATCATCCCTCTGTGACTAGGTTGATTAAGTTCTTGGATACCACAGCAGGTAGAGAGAAAGTTTTACGTCTTTTGCAATATTTGTGCCGTTTCCTAGCGGTACAGAATTCTCCCATCTTGGCAAGAGTGTTACAGGGCCAATTCACTCTAGTGAGGAAAATGTTACGGTTTTTGAAACCCTTAAATCATTTACAAGCTGCTGCTAAATTTTATGATCAATCACTAACAGGGGATTCATTCGTGAGACATTGTAATGTGGTGAAGAATTTAGCATTTGCCGCATATTTGACTTTAGATCAAGTGAATTTGTTAAGAATGTTGAAAGTGGTCCCCGCTACACCTTTCACTGCTAAGAGATTACCTCGCTGGACCAATTTTTGTTGGTTCGTAGGGTTATTATCTGGGTTAGCCATGGATTTAAGAAATATTCAATTATCTGAAACTAAATTAGCTGCCTTAAGTGAACAAAAGGATTTAGTGGAATCCAAAGAGTCACAAGATATTGTTAAGAAGACAATTTTTGAGAAATTTGCTGCTACAAGAAGACTAGTTTGGGATTCTGCTGATACTTTCATTGTGATGAATAATTTAGGTTATTTGACCAGTAGGGAAGATTTGATTGCCCTATCAGGTGTGCTAACATCCTTGTTTGGGTTGCAAGATTTATGGCGTGGTACTAAATGATTTTATGTATATATGCTTTATTGTTTTATTGTATATTCTTTATTGATTAATATTATTAAATATTATTTTATTATTTAATCAAGACTTTTAAAATTGAATATTCCAATTATAAACTTTGTGAAACCATTAAAAAGAGTATTCTTTAAGTATTATGACATTATATGATCGTATTCTTCCGTAACAATTAAATTTCAAAGTGTATGGTATGGTAAATAAGTAAAACTGTGAATAAAATTGATTTAAAACTGTTATATAGTAATATAATAACAAAGTAACACAAAGTAACAAACACAATCTATTAAAATTAAGATACTTCTCTTCGTTTCTCTATCTATATCTGGTAACTCACAATCAATCAATTACACAACATATCTTTATCAGAATTCATACAAAAAAAATTGCAACAAAAACATAACAAAAAAATTTGATTAATACCCAACATAATAGTTATACACCAGACTCCATTACAACATTTCAATAGCCTCAAAGGATATCAGTTTGATCCTTTATATACCGTATTTAATCTGTCTTATAAGACGTGTCGAATGATAATTCCACTGTTAATTACTATTTTGAAAAATAAGATAAATTATATCATCATTAACTAATTAATCACAATTATAAACAGTGTTCAAGTTGTTTATCAGTGTATAAATAGTTTGCCACCTGCTAACGAAAACATATCAAACGGAATGTCACTTAATATACCTACGACAGCGGCGAATAGTCCCTCTGGAGGTGCAGTTAATGTACCACCAAGACCATTAAGTAATTCTGGTGATCCAACGCAGTCAAAACAACCAGTGTTGGACCAGCAACAATTGCAACAAAGACAACGTCAATTAATGCAACAGAGGGCTATTAATCAACAGCGACATCAACAGGCAATGCAAAATTTCGAAAATCAGTTTTATCAATTGTTAATGACATTAAATAAAAAACCCAAGAGACTTTATAATTTTGCTGAAGACACTGATTCAATATTAAAGAAATATGAACAATATAGACCCAGTTTTGAATTCCATATTTATGAAAATAATTATAAGATATGTGCTCCAGCAAATACAAGATTACAACAACAACAAAAGACACCTGAATTATCTAGTGATGGGTTGGTATTGAATAAGAATAATGAAACTTTAAAGGAATTCTTAGAATATGTGGCACGTGGGAGAATTCCAGAAGCCATTATGGAAGTGTTAAGAGATGGTAATATTCAATTTTATGAAAGTAATTTAATTTTGCAAGTTTATGATCATACTAATACAGTGGATGTGATACCGAAGGAGAAAAATTCACAAGAAGCAGAATCTACAAGCAGCAGTCAACCTAAGGTTAAGACAGAAAATGAATCCAAGCCAGAAACCAAGAAAGATCAAAATACGACTGTTAATTCCAATGGGAAAGCCGCAACTAAGACTCCAGAAGTGCCTGCCCCACCAATGAAACGACCTAGAGTGTATAGAACTTTATTAAGACCTAATGATTTGACCCACTACTATGATATGATGACATATGCTGATCAGGCAAGATTTTCCGATAGTATTTATCAACAATTAGAATCTGAAGTGTTATCTCTGACCAAACGTAACCTACAATTAGATGTGGACTTAAATCCATATGACAATCAGGATAAATTGGATGATAATAGTTTTTCTGTGCCTAAATGGAATGAAACAAAGGGACGAATGGAATTTGTACATAGAGAAGAATCCAAGAGAGAAGGTACAAAAGGTGTCGTTAAACACATTGAAGAACATGAAGAATCACCACAACATAGTTCAAATTATGAACAATTAATGTTAATAATGAGTGAACGTACATCCACATCTACTGCCTCCACCTTTGCTGCAGCTCTTGCCAAACATGCTACAGAGTTAAGTACTACCAATGGTAATGGTACATCTTCAAATATGGGCAGTGGGAGAAACTCTTCAGTGTCAGGATCTGTATCTGGTAGTAAATCTAGTACAGGCAATCAAGTGGCCATTGCCGCTGCTGCAGCAGCCGCAGCAGTAGGGTCAATCAATGAAAATAATCAATTTAGTAGATTAAAATTTATTGAACAATGGAAGGTTAATAAAGAAAAACGTTTACAACAACAGGCATTAAATTCATCAATTACTACCACAACACCTTTCAATGCTAAAATCTCTATGACTGTTCCTCTAAATGCACAACAACAACTTTTACAACAAAAACAACAATTGCAATTATTACAACAACAATCAAGTGATAAGAAAAATTCCAGTCAACGTGGCGGTGTTAAACGTGCTGCAAGTGCAAAGGGAGATAAAGTAACCAAACCTAAGAAACCTAGGAAAACCAAGAAGGCTGCATCTGCAGATGGAACACAAACGCCGAAAAAGAAACGTGTTGCCAAGAAGAAATAGCCAGTTAAATTTAGTCAGGTTATAAAAATTCATACACAATGTAAACATTATTGAAGATATGGAGATGTAATTAATACATAAACTTTATATATACATTTTGTTAAACAGAAACAAATAATTAATTCAAGCAAATGTATCCTTTGGTTCATTTTCCAATAAATATTTCACTAATTCATAGATATTTTGTCTATCGGCCACTGTATGAATCCAAATACCATAAACTTCATGTTTCAAATTTTTGATAATCACCAAGTCATCTTTCACCTCAACTCCCATGGTTTCTAATGGATTTTCCTTCTCTTCGACAGAATTGAAGACTTTACGTTTATTAATTATACTATTGGGCACAATCCCCATGGAAAAATTATCTGGATTTATTCTATTCAAAATTATTAGTCCATAATTGTAAATGTCTTTCCCACTTAACACTTCACCATGACTATAATGTTGTTGACCAGAGGCTAAATCATCATCCTCAGTGGGTAAAGTTAAATTTTCATCAGATATATCTCGCAAGTAAATGGCTAGGACACCTTGATAGTCTAATTTATTCCATTCATCCTTAGTAAAATCCCATTTATATATTGATGCATGTGGTGTATGGAATAGTAGTTGTTTAATCTTGGGATCGTACCTCCCTATCACATTAAAGTTTAAAGCCTTTCTGTAAAACTCCAAGGCATTACTAGAATCTGTTTCTGTCGAGCTCATCAATGATGTTCTTCTTCAACGGTAATTCAATTTTTTATCTTTCTTTGAATCTTGTAAGTCTTTAATGTTTTGCCTTTAATGAAATTTATATATTTTTTTCTTCAAATTTATTCAAAACTAAGATTAACTGAAAACCTACATATTTTAAACTATACATCTTATTAAGTCTATAATGAAATATATATATTAATTCGATCAAGTTACGATTAGAATACAACTATTTACTTTAATAATTCAAAACAGGAAAAAACAGTTAACAAAATTCTTTGTCATAGTCCACCAAAGTAAATCTATATCTAACGTCACCTTTATCCATTCTATCAAAAGCTTCATGAACACCCTTTTCACTAATTGGGATAGTTTCAACCCATATCTTAACATTTTTTTCAGAGACTAATTTTAATAACTGATTCAATTCTTCAATAGAACCTAAAAGACTGTTAGCAATGGACACACCGACTAATCCGAAAGGTTGCATAGTTAGCACTTCATGTTGTTCAGGAATGGAGATAGAGACAATACGACCACCAACATTCATTATCTTGGGTAAAGTAGAGAAGTCTACATCTGTCAAAGAACCAGCACAAATGACCACTAAATCCAGAGTATCAAAATATTTGGTAGCCCAATCTGGTTCCTCTTTAGTAGCAATGAAATGATCAGCACCTAATTTAAAGGCATCTTCCTTCTTAGCATTGGATCTAGAGATGGCATATACTTCTGCTCCCATAGCTTTAGCTAAGAGAATACCCATGTGACCAATACCACCAATCCCTAGGATCCCCACTTTTTTACCTGGACCACAACCATTTCTCAACAAAGGAGAGTAGACAGTTAATCCACCACACATTAATGGAGCAGCTAAATGAGATGGGATATTATCTGGGATGCTCACAGCAAAATGTTCATGTACTCTAACATAATTAGCATACCCACCTTTAGAAATATATCCATCAGGATAAGCTTTAGCGTAAGTACTAATACGATTCACACAATAAGGTTCATTATTATTTAAACAACGTTTACAATCTAAACATGAAAGAACTTCAGCACCTACACCGACACGATCACCAATTTTATGTGAAGTACATTTACTTCCAACTTTAACCACTTTCCCTATTATTTCATGACCCACAACTAAAGGCTTATCGACGTCCCCCCAGTGGCCTGCTGCACAATGAACATCAGACCCACAAACACCACAAGCTTCCACTTTGATATCAATATCATAATCGTTCAGCACTTTGGAATCAAATTTAACTTTCTTTGGATTTTTCCAATCATTATGGTCTAATACGGCAATACCTTCAAACACTTCAGGGTATGACATTGTGTTTGTTTAGTTTTTTTATTGATAATATTAATTGTATATGATATCTCTTGAAGAAAGAATGAACTCTCTCAACATTTTATATCAAAATATTTTTCAGATTATTTTTCATCTCTTATTTATCGATAAACAGATATGATAAGATTATTAAGATAAGAAGCTTGTTATTGAAAATGATAAGATTTGATCTTATCTCGTTTTCAGTTTATATGTGCATTTCGGGTAATTTGCGGAGATTAAAATCTAATATTGCAATGAATAGATAAGTTAAGTAATAATAATATATGATATATTCAGTTCGGTTAAGTTGTTGTAATTAGTTATATCTTTGTTGGTAGATTGAATGTGAATTTTCTGTTTTTAATACCTTCCCAATCGAAAAATTTTTACGCAAACTGTTAATAAGAATAAGATGGATGATAACACTACACTTTTTAATCTCACTTTCTTTCTGTAATTGTGTTCAAGTATAACAGTTCAATTTAAAGATGTATTGACATATTTAGCCATTTGTAATGCGGTGTCACATGTACGGTCTTCATCTTAGATCAAATTATCAAATAGAAAATGAATCATGCCAGTGGATCCAGCGGAGAATTATAAAATACAATTGGTATCAGGTGGCAACTTAATACTTCCAGGTAGTTAATCTGGGTAATTTAATAATTAAAACACGTAGTTCGATTCACCATATTTTGTCTTTATAAATGACGAGGGCTATGAGTGTATATAATAGGATTGCCCTGAGCAGTTGTTAGGATCTGGTATTTAATGATGACGGCAGAACTTGTGATTACTTTATCTGAGAAGATCACGAAAAGTTTGGATCACAAATAGCAGTTTTTTTTTTAAATAAAGTTCGTATGCATGTAGCACTTAGATCTTTAGAGACAAATCTTTGAGTTCTTAATATGTTTATAAAATGAATTTTTATATATGGTGGATTTATAATTAATGATATATAATATTTGTAAATTATTATATTATTGTGGCTGATTATTTTAAAATATATAGTATACAAAAAACTACAAAGGAAAGATTCAAGTACGTAAAACAATGGTTTTTATATATAAGTTAAATTTTGTAAAATATCTAAGCAGATAAGCAATGATAAACTTCACTTAATTTCTTAATTGACAGGTTATATTATTATCTTTTTAGATTAGTCCTGTTAACATATTTCAACAGTATCAATATTTTGAAACATTAGTGACTACTGCGATGACACATCCTTCCATTTCCATATAACAAGATTTTTTTAAATCTATTTAACCTCTTTGACAGCTTTAGTACATTATTGATAACTTTTTTCATTACATGGGAGCGGCACCAATAATTAAGCAATACACCGATGGTAACTGACTTGTTACTTCGCCAGTGGAAAGGATAAGTTTTTGAACTTCTTTAACAAATAAGGAATTCATTAAACTATATCCATTTAGAAACAGTTCAGCCATGAAATGCCGACCGATTCCAGTGTGTACATCGTGGAAGTTACTTTTGCTACAGTAATTACCATGTTTTAGGGCTTATTTAATAATGAAACATTTATGATGTAGATTCAGATAAAGATGTTCTCCTAATGGTTGCATCTACAATCAAATTTGGTTAATATCAATTGTGAGACAATATAATCTTTTCAAATAAAGATATATTTCTGTTATGGGTTAATCATGGATACCATTTATCCGAACAATAAAAAGAGAGCATTTGACCAAATCACTTAATATACGTAATGGCATATATTCCTTGTTGATGTTTATATCAGATTAATTTAATGCCAAAGATTAGTGAACGGAAAGGGATTTCATATAATAATAGTATAATTCACGAATCTTTAATTATTATTTCCAATTGGATATTAGTAGTCAGAATTGTTACCAGACAAAAATTCAAATTCCATAATTTAGAGACCTCGTCTAACTATAGTACAGGTAAGTAAGTGGTGGTAGTATAACAGACCGTATTCATTAACGACTTAAAAATGGAAAATTGACCATCACACTAGATCTCCCAGATATTAATTTATCATTGTCTCTGTGTAGACATTTATTCCAGTATTGAAATTGTTTTGATAATACAGATGGTAAGGAACTACTTTAGCAATTAATAGTTTAATATTTTAATTTACATTGCATGAATTCATCAATCACTGAAAATTTATTTTGAAACCATAACAATACAACAGCAATCTATATTGATAATATAACAATATAATACCCGCTTTCAAAGTACATACTAAGAATAGTAATGAACATGGAATGGTTAAGGAATTTAAAATCCATTGGAAATATATCTCATGGCAACATAAATATCTGTTGGGTGAGATTGAGAAGCACAATGGGTAGGTAATAATGTACCATCGTATATATTATGAGCATCCAAATGAAGTGATCGAGATATGTGTTAATATGTCCATTTATAATAGTAATGATTGCTAATATTCAAATTAACTGATTACTTAGATAATTCAGAATTAACCACTGCAACTGACCTGGAATTTTCAGGTATTTATTAGAGTGTATTGGTAAAGCGTTATGGACATTTTGCATTCTTATGAGTAAAATATGGCTATAATATATTGAAAATAGAGTTCAAAGTACTAAAAGGAATCAATAATAATACGTCATATTACTTTACCATTGGTAATTGTAAATCAGTATGAGTGTATGAATGATTTATAACTGTCATAAGATTGATTATTGTGACCATTGATGACATGTCAAAATGAGGGTCAATATTGAACTAGATGAACGGTAAATTTTGAGGATCTTCATATGTGCCATCTTCTCAAATTTTTCTGTTGTTTTATGAGTATGATTTTGATTTTGATTTTTTAAGCGAGTGAAATCTATTGGAAATATAATTTATTATGAGACTAAGAAAGAGGATAAGAGGGTATAAAAGGGAAGTAAAGAAACCGCTTTGTGTCAAATTCATCTTCAGGGATTAAAACATATTTTATTTCGATATATGGAAATTGTGAAATCAAAGAAAGTGTGTTGATTTCTGTGACGGTATTGTATTGGTACATTCTATGAATGTTTATCGATTAAGAAAAGTCTAACCAGAGATGATAACTGTTTAATATTGGGAATAGTTATGCTTAGTGTAGATTATGTTGATGAAGAACGTTTGAATTTTATTTATCATATCAATAGGAAGTACCTACATTTCAAATAGCCAAACAAACAGACGACCAAAGAGTATAACATATTTAGAGTCAATTCCAGTTTGTCTCTCGAATGTTTCAATGTTTTGGGTGTACCCTCTACGTAATATACCTTTATTTTGAAACGATCTCATTAAAAAATGGAACTTACTAGGCTTGAATTTACCTGGATACAATTATTTAGACAAAGTATAAAACGATTTGGGATTCTTCTTAAAGAAATTAATGTTAAACACTGCTTCAGCAAAGGGCAAATTCAAAGTGGACAAATTATGGTATAGACCTAGCTTAGGTGATCTGCAATCTGGGATACTACATGAGGTCAATATACCTGGCCCAACCATAAATATCACATTGATATTAGTATGATTTCGTAGATGTTAAGCAATCTTCTTGATAACGGTTAATCTTGCTTCACCTTTCATTTCTCGGTAATAGATTACTGTAGATATACTGAAAGGTTCTATGAATCAGTTCGTGTCGTTTTTGTTACCATTAACTCGAAAACAGTTACTCTAGAATTCTTAATTTCATTCAGTAATGAAATACAAATAGTGAAAGTAAATCGGCCGTTGGAAAACTTCATGTCGATCAAGCATATAAGTTGGTCCTCTCCTTTCTTAAGGTAAGAATTTTATTGTGTCTGACAATTCCCCACAAATAATGGTTTAAGATTATTTTTGTGCCATTTATCAGCGACGTATTTTGATCGGTTTGATACTGTTCCTCCCAGGTTCAAATAGTACTTCCACCAATATACTGGAATAATCTGAGTCAAATAATGTCGCAGTTTATCTGATGTGACATTATTTGACTCAGATTATTCCCATTAGATGATGATAGAATGCAACACTTCTAACTGATAACGTATGTACCGTTGACATCCAATGGCATATACAATTGAGAAGAAAGGAGT
The DNA here is from genome assembly GCA_003708535.3 of Kazachstania bromeliacearum. NCBI lineage: Eukaryota > Fungi > Ascomycota > Saccharomycetes > Saccharomycetales > Saccharomycetaceae > Kazachstania > Kazachstania bromeliacearum. The sequence continues at coordinate 494 of PPOP03000028.1, read as the reverse complement.
TAAATACTATATAAGTAAATATATAGAATCTAGAGAAATCATTGTCAAGGACACCATAACCGTATAAGATTGATCAATAAAAGATTAACTTCCACCCCCCTGGCATCAAAAGAAAAAGTAATATAAAAATGAGGATTAGTACTTAAATTACAATCGCAAAATGTTTTTGTAATTTGTAACCATTTATTGCTCTTATTCCAAGGACTGATGCAAGCAGAGTAGCGTAGAAGATGATAAATTCCTTAATGAAGTGATGAAGTTTTTGAACCAGAAATTATTAGCTAAAATTCAAGGAACTAATCTTTGTAAATTTGACCTTTCTATTTTGTTCTGTAGTGAGCTGATAACAATACATAAGGAGCCCATTTACAATTGGGAAAAGTTTGCAAAACAGATGCGATCGAGAATTTAGGCACACATTCTCTTCAGATGACCTTATGAACTGGATTAAGGAATACACCAACTAAATGGATTGACATTCAAACAAATGATTC
>PPOP03000027.1:0-129316 GCA_003708535.3 Kazachstania bromeliacearum | reverse complement strand
ATATAAAATATATAAAACCTTACAATTTTATGATTAATTGAATTGGAAAATTCACCAGTATTTATATTAATTTAATGTTCACAATTTGTTGCAGATGTTTGGCTATTTACTACAAGTGAAAAATTTTCACCATGAGTAATTTAAATTGCCTTTTATTTCTCTATAGTGTCATTTTTCTTTAATTAATATTTTATCTGTTTTACCATGTTCATTAGTAATGTTTCATATATTTCTATTGTTAATATAAGCCTACGATGTTATCTAGGATAGCACATTTTTCTCTAGTATTTTACATTCAATTTCAAGTAATAGTTTTGTTTTTACATTTTTTATTTGATACGTAATTTCAGCGGAACTGGTTTCAATTCTAATGTAAACTTCATAAACTATTAAAACCAAATTTTAACACACGAAGTGAAAAAAAGATTGAATGTGCCACCAAAAAATCTTAAAGTCACTCATGGTGAGTAAATTAGATTGCAAAATTTCAATGTCGGAATAATGAAGTACTTTCGTTGCTAATATTTGGTTGTTTTTTGCTTACTAATTTAGTATTTTAGATAATAAGACGTTGCTAATTTATTTGGCTCAGAGAAAACCAAAGAAAAGGGCCGACAAAATCTGATTGAGTAAAAAGGATTCTTTAAGATAGACAAATGATATATTATTTTATAAGACATATATACAACATATGATTAAAATTTTAAAATTGTCGAAGTTGGTAAACGTCACACGCTTTAATTTGGTTGAAATGATTAGGCATATTATTTGTTTTTTGGATATCGGTATACGTTATTTTAAAATAATTTGATATACATATAATTATTGTAGAGGTAGAAAATTCATCTGCATAAAACATTGTTCTTTATATATAAGTTAGATCTTTTTGGATTATCTAAGAATGTCTTTTAAATAATGATACATTACATCATTAACTATTTATAATAAAAAGATGAAAATCCTCCAACACTTAGATCTTCTGCTCATCTCAATTGCTGCAGAACGGTACCATCAGTTATTACCAATATTAAAGTCCCTTGAGTTCAAACAATCTAAAATCTGTTGAAGTCACTAATGACATTGGGCTGTGAAATTTGAAGTGGTTTAAGATAGTATAGAAAAACCATTGTCGTGGGTCAAGTTAGCATTGTTGATACCATTGTGCAGCGCTACCACGTGTGTGGTCCCTGTTGATCATGTAAGGTATGTGACGTTTAAGTCACTTACCAGATGGAGCTTCGAGTTGAAAGTTAACATAAACGCTATAGTTCATATATCCTGACATCGTTATTCGATCAGTCGCTTTCACATGTAAGAAAGGTTTTATATCAAGGAACTTAATTGTCATTGTTAACTTTCAACTCGAACTAAACCTGATAACTGACTTAAAAAAGCCAAAGAAGTTCTAATGAGTATAATGAAAAATATCATTTTAGATAAATTCAATGAGTTCTCATTACAACTATTGATATGATTGAAACAGTCATAAAAGCCGGGAACGTTTGTATTCAATTGGAAATTGATGCAAGCGGGTTCAAATAGCCAGAGTTGATTTATTCGACAAGTTACTGCTTAACTTAATGCAAATACTATTGTTCCTTAGCCTGTTGTATCCTTGTATATATGTGGAAAAAAATCTATCATCACCACCACACAAAACTGTTTGATGTTTATACCTACTATAACCCACCTAGTTCAGATCAGGATAGAATAGCGTCATTTTTTAAAACCTTATTAATGATGTCGCAATTTTTGTGAGTCAAGCTAACTGTTGACCAATAGAGAAGCGGTCACCTCATGATAAATTCGTATTTTTCATACTAATAATGTCATAAACTAAAGAATTTATCTTACACTAATAAGTAGTTTTAAGTCTTCCGTAATCCTTCAAAACATTTTTCAACAGTATAAACTTAATCATTTTTTTCATTTGAACTAGCAAATAAATTATTCCTTTCAATTTTTAAAAATTCGAAAACAGGCTGGTAATCAGTTTTCCCAATTGTTGCAGACAAAAAAATAACCTTGCATGGAATAATAAAATTGATATCGGAGATATGTTTGAACGATTCTAATCTATAGTCTTGTTCATTGAGCAAATTGTGAGCTTCATCAATAATCAACATACCTAGATAAATGGAGCGATAGTTGTAATACCAATTGTTCAATAATGTGACAACTCGAGAAGAACCCATATCGTAAAAACTCCCAACATACACGTCTTTTTCTATAAATGCTTCTCCAACAGGTGTACCATCATTGAAAAGTTCATGAATGAAACCAACATTTAGGTTACTCCGTAACCGACCAACAACATTACCCAACAAAGCAATATATGGCAAGAAAACAAAGGAAACCATTCTCTTGTTACCAAAATCTTTCTTAATAGCCATCAGAGGTATCTCATATAGCAAACTCTTATCGTAGCCAGGAAGTGTTTGGATTGTCACAATTTCATCTTTACCGAGATATATTTCTTTAGCAAAACGTACTTGCTCCTCCTTAAAGGAAAAATCAGGACCGTAACGAGCAATCCCGGCATCTATCAAATTATCAAAACGGCCTTCAAGGGAAAAGGTTGCCTTTCTCTGAGAAGCGATTTCTTTAACATCGGTAATAATGTAATTAACGTCGAAAATTCCCTTGTGCCACAAACCTGAGAGAAATTCCTGTTTAGCAGTGTCAGGATAGTTGTAATAACCGCCTGAACTCATGTCACGGGTCGAATAAATTATAAAATCATCTAGTGAATAAGCATTTATAGATGTTTCAATGGCTTCTATCATGTCAACATTAATGTGTCCCCTGAAAGATTCTTTCAGTAGCCATACCATGCCATGTGCCATCGATGTAGATGACAAGCGGCTTTGTTCTGGAACACTGATCGGATATTTCTCACTTACTGTTACAAATTTATCGTAGTCGGAAAATGTATCAGCACTACCGTCAAAAAACAAAAACGTACATAGAACAAAATCAGACCAATCCACATCAGAGAGATTATTACTCATACGACGTGCAGCATTTATCGTATAGAAATGAACGTCCTCTGGATCGACCATGTGCCATGGAAAACGATATGCTTTGTCGTAGTCATCCCCTAAGGTGAACCTCAGAATGGGCCTCAATATGAGAATGTTATACAAAAGATAAGAAGAAGTAGTCTTATCTAGTGGTCTTAAAAATGAATTGATTATTTCATCCTTATAATGCTCGTAATATAAGTTAAAACAATTTGTGGTTGTATTTAAAAAAATGTTTCTTTTCTCACCAGAATATTGTAGTATCCGCAAATCTTCAAAACGAAGAGGTTCAGCAGCACCAAAAAAAATCATCCACATCAGGGCCAACGAACAGTCATTCAATGCCTTTAAAACTACGCCTTTTTCATAGATGTGATCATTTCGTTCTGGAAGATAATAATAGTGTGAAATTTCATCGAAAATCTCAACTATTGAATTGTGGTCACTTGTCCTGCAATCAATATAATTGCCAAGACGCGAAAATAATATCGTTTCACCAATATTTTCTACAGATTTTAAGTCAGGCCAATATTTGCGTAGAGTATCTAATGAAGTATTAAACATGGTTTCCATATTCTTGTAAAATTCCTGAATATACGGCTTATTAAAGGGGACACCATTAACCAAGGCACCATACCCGGAAGGACAAGCAGTGACCCTGTATTTAGGATACCTTTCGTCAAGTTCAAAAGCCTTAGAATGCAACCTGTAGAACCAACTGCGACTTTCAGATTTGTCCAGTTTGTCAAAAAATTTGCCAGCTTGATGGCGGTTATCTTGTATCATGGTAACCCTGAAAAGACATGCATACTTGATCCATAGTTCAATACCATCAAGAGTTTCACGGTACCTATGTATCCCCCTTATAACAGGGGTTTCAGAATACGGTTGATTCCAGTCGTAAGCAAGTACTTTGAGTAAAAGATTCCACAAGTGATAACCGTCTTGATTCATATACAGAGTGCAAAAAAAAATGGCCATCTTAAGACCAAAATCTTCATAGTCAGAGCCCGCTTCAATAGTGGGTATCAGATTTAACAAACCACCTGAAAATTCAATATCTTCAATTAAAGAAAGGCGGTTCACTACAGCAATCAGGTATAAAAATTTTGAGAAGTGTTCCGTACATTTCATAATTTCTGCTGGTTTCAAGTTTGGAGGGAAAGTTTCATTAAGCATTGCAAGAGGATAAATTTCTTTATACCATTCGATATCCAGATTTTCTATAACGTAATTGTAAAAGTAGCAAAACGTGTCATGAGATCTTGCATCAAAAATATACCTATAGTGTTCGAAATTTGCCAAAATGGCCAAGTCACTTTTATTGATTGGTTTTTCATGAATACGTAGTTCATTTTTGAAAAACAATTGTTCGGGATCTGTGATATAGTCAGGAAAGTTCCTGGTTCCTTTGCAATTAGATAATGACATAGTGCGCTGGTAGTAAAGATATTTTGTTTTACGCTTGTAAGTGATAGGAATAACTTCGTATGCCTTGGCAGTTGAATTGTATTTGATGGGAGTCTTTCTATCTTTATAAATCATAAGACCGTCATCTGTGTGATACATTTTCTTGTTTGTCGTATTAACTAATTCAAACAAATCAGCGTGACCAACAGGAATACCTTGACACGTTGAATAATCTTGAAAAAGTGTGTCAATATTAACACGAGAACAGGCCAAACATTTCTTCTTTTCTTCTGGCGAACAGTCCTTCGATGATTTATTAATGTTTACGATCTCCTTTTTATCCTCACTAACGATACGAACAACAAATCCATAGACAATTAGGAAACGGGGTGAAATATAAACCAAAGGTTCGTACATTTAGCTATTTGTGGGGTCTACCCATTGAAAAGTTACGGACTCTTAGACCAGACACGAAATTTCGTTGCTGTTACTTTTTCGGACACTCTTTCAGGCAAAATCAGAGATGCCCGGCCGTCTCTGATGACTAAGGTCAGCAGAGTGAAGATTTTAGACAATGGTAGTACACTCATGACACCACTATCGATCTTGTGAGTTTGCTACATTGCTAAAAATATCTTGATTATTACTATATCAATCTTGCAGCACTCCAAAAGCACTACAGCGGCAACAATGATGGAATATATTGTAAAAAACACATAAAATCAGCACACACTTTGTTAACAGACTTTCTAACACCAACTGAGCTTTTATTATTAATAAGAGACGTGCATAAGACATGATCTGTTATAATTCACTCTTAGTTTCGTGAGATTGAAATAATCTATGAAAGCAAAATGATTACTAAACATTTTATCAGCTAACAAGCAAAAAAGTCATAATTATAAACAACACAAAACAAACAAAAGTTCCATAATGTCAGCTATTGTTGGACCCCAAGGTTTTAGAATAGATGTCTATAAATTTCTATTTTTTATTGGTTATGTATACTAATCCATCGATTGAAAGATCTCTGGTAACTCTTTAAAATTATTCAGATCGCATAAAACATTTTTTTATATATGGTTGCCACATCCCCACTATTCAAAACAAGATACATCCACTGTGTCTTCAACTTACTATCATATACACTACAATAAAGGATCAACTATTTGTTTGGCTATTTGAGATATTAGCTCTAAAGTTTCAAATATTGATAATTTCTATAAAAATAATAAACAAAAATCAGTCTTTGTCTATCAACACAGTCTCTTTGCCTTAAACATAACTATTCCAAATATTAAACATTTATTTTCTCTGGTTAAACTTTTCTTATTCTTACAATATCACTCATCACATACTACTGATACAATACGACCACCCTTACGGACATTAACAGACTGTTTAATATTAAGATTTCCAAATATCAAAACATAATATTTAATTATCTAAAATTATAGAGATGACCCAATATAAAGTCACCTGTTTACACCCTTTCTCCACCTTATCAACATTTTTATTATCTTTGAATATTTTCTTACAAATTTTACTTGAAAAATAAAGGATAAACATTTTATAGAATCTCTCAATAACAAAACTAGCTAGTAGCTACAACAGACACAAATACATCTTCACAGCATGGTATACTTACAGATCAATAGATAATAGTCGTAAGAATATACTTCTGAGCAAGCCTAGAGCCTGTCATCTCATTTGTCTATGAAACTGACCACCATTCTGGCTTATTATCAATTACCCACCGAACTGCAGTTATAACCCAACCATACATGCATATTGATTTACAAATACTAACGACAAATTAACATAATCATAAACACTATTAATAGTTATATCTCACACATATGAAATCATAATGGTCAAAATTATCAACACATTCTAATAAATAGTCTGAAGTATACTTGAATAGTCTAGGCCAATTTTTTGTAACAAAACACACTCCAATATTTTACCACTATTCAATTATTTATGCTTCGAAAATTCGAAAATTTATCTCATGGCAATTCAAATATCCAATTTGAAATAGTTATTAAAAAATTAATTAATGGTAGGTTATATTATAACTATTTACAGTCCTCACTCGAACGATCCTTTCACTAATCTTCCATTCTAAATCAACAAAAAAATTTGTATTATTACGTGACTTGGTCGTAAATTCTCTTTCTCCTGTTTGAATATATGCAATATATGCAATATATGCTTAATCTATGACTGAAGTACATTTTTATTTTGAAAAACAGATCTATTCTCATCATTGATAATAATTAAAGTTGATTGCAGCTGCAATTATTATGAGGACATCTTTATTTCTTGAGCAGATGGAAAGTTTTTATACAACTGGGTCGTAAAGATTATATGGTTTAATAATCCAAATAACATGGTCAGTATCCTAGCAAAAGCAACATCAACGATTTGAACATTGGAATCAATTATATTTTGCTATTTTATGTCGTTATCTTCTTGAAATACTAATAGATAGGTAATAAGGTCATCCGAAAAGAAGTCAGCAAATCATTCTTTTCCATTAGGTAATGAAAAAACAAGTTACCGTCTGGCTATATCCATAAAATAAATTATTATCATTAAAATATTCCTGCTGTAATCAAAATACTCCACTGTTTTGCCTCAGGGATACTAAGGTCATAGATAACGGCCAACAAATTTATAGTATTTTTGTTGTAAAGAACACCTTTGAAAGGGGGCGATGGTTCACCAAGTTGTATGAGGGGGGGGGTCCTACCTGAACATTCAATTTATGTCCTAATATAGTAGTCGTAATATAACAATTAATGTAAATACCATCAGGGACTCGGTCCCACATCGGGTACTATAAAGAATCTCTAAAACTCATATTAATATCATCTGTAGTAATAATACCCTTCCCGTATCACTATATAGATACGGATTAAAGATAATCTTTAATAATGTATAAAATTATGTATAGTTAAATTGTCAAGAAAACAGTAATATTATTTCAGTTATTTAAATAATGTATATTCTTTGGCAGTAAAAATTAACGAAAATAATCATAGATACATAGTCTATGCATGTCATTCAGGTAAGGGAACTTAAAATTAGGCGTACATAGAATAATTTTACAGTAACGTTAAAACTCGGTTTAACACTTCCATGGATATCGTAAAATCAATTTAGTATCCCCCAAATACTTGAAATTTCCATACACATATATACATTAATATACATAGATTTATAAACAGAAACCAAAATGTATACTACAGTGATTACAAGAATTATATCGTGAAATCTAATCTCTGCATACTCTCGTTTTAGTACATATAGAAAAAAGGTCGTCTTAAATGAAATATATAAATGATTATAAGTATATCAAAGCAATAGAGCCATCCACTAATATGAATAAATAAACACATATATAGTCAAAGAATAAATTAAAACGATGGTTAAAAAACAAAAGTAATATTAAAATAGAGATCGGTAAAAGATATATTGTCATAAAAGAATATTTAAACAACAGAAATGAACAAAAGACCGATTAAACCAGTCAAATAGTATGAAGAAAGGGAAGAACCTTTGCCTTGGTAGGCATTGTTGATTAAGGGTGTTGTAGCCTTGGGTGTAGTGCCAGTGGATGATTGACCTTCATAAGCATTATTGATCACTGGAGTAGTCACCTTAGGTGCAGCACTTGTAGTAGTTGGTGCAGTTGAAAAACCTTGATTATCCGCAACATTGATAACCACAGAAGTAATGGTAGAAGATGGAGCTTCGTTGTTTGCAACGTCATTGGCCACTGGAGTAGTATCAGCAGGTGCTGGAGCTTCGGGAGTTGCGTCTGATGAAGGTGAACCTTCGTTGTTTGCAACGTCATTGGCCACTGGAGTAGTATCAGCAGGTGCTGGAGCTTCTGGAGTTGCGTCTGATGAAGGTGAACCTTCGTTGTTTGCAACGTCATTGGCCACTGGAGTAGTATCAGCAGGTGCTGGAGCTTCTGGAGTTGTGTCTGATGAAGGTGAACCTTCGTTGCTTGCACCGTTATTGGTCAATGGGGTACCATCAGCAGCACCAGAAGCAGGTGCAGAAGTAGAAGATTCATTGTTTGCAGCATCATTAGTAACTGGGGTATTATCTTGAGGTGAACCATCTGGAGAAACGTCATTGGTGTCAGGTGTTGAGACCTCAATTGGTTGAGATGGTGTATCAACTAATGGGTTAGATGGTGTATTTTGGATCATCGTATTGTTTGTATATCTTCCACGTGTAATTGGATTACCAACAGTTAAAGTTGTGGTACCGACTTCTAAAGTAGAACCATCGGTCTTTGGGAAATATGAAATAACATCAGTCTCGATTTGACCATCAGGCTTGGTGACAATGGTGGTGTGAGCAGGAGGAATCGCAACAGTGATAGTGGTGGCACCAGTAACTGGGGTACCGTTGTCTGTACTTGGGAAGTAGGAAATTATATTAATATCCGCTTCACCGTTAGGCAAAGTGGTAGTGGTGGTGGTGACAGGTGGAACACTTACAACGTAAGTGGTGGTACCAACCTCCAGAGAAGAACCATCGGTCATTGGATAATACGAAATTATGTCGATATCCACTTCACCGTTGATTAAGGTGGTAGTAGTGGTCGTGACTGGAGGCAATATAAATGTGGAGGTGGTGGCATCGGTTACAATAGCCGTACCACTAATACTAGGGTAATAAGATATCACATCAATCTCAAGTTTCCCATTCTCGTCTTTAACAGTCGTAGTAGTAGCTGGTGGAGCTGAAAAGATAGATGGTTTATAATCAACCTTACAGTCTTCATTTTTAATTTTTCCAACATAGAACACAAATTCATATTTACCATCCTCCGGTATACCATTACCATGCATCTTACCAAATCCACAACCAACATAAACAATATCAGGTCCAACTTTAGTATCATTTTTTTCTAAATTAAAAACCCCATAATCTTGTGCATCCATGTCTATCATATAGGTTGGATCCGTAAATTCAGATGACACGTAAGTTAACCTTATATATGTCGAGTCATCACGAAGTGGTGCATATAACACATTAAACAATTGTTGATTTACGATAATTCCACTTTTCAATAAATTGAATTTCTGATCTTCGATTATCTGAGTATTCAATATTACACTATTAAGCTGACTTGTAATTTCCCCTGAACCTGTAATTGGTGCATCAAATATAACCCCACCATGATAATCAGATTCTGGCTGAGATCCATATACTAGTGTAATTGGTAGAGAACCTTCAGAAGTTATAGTACCAGTATTTTCTACACTAGATCTACTATCACCTATATGTAAGAATGATTTAACTTGGGACAAGTTAATAGTACCAGAATTCACAAACTTACCACCGGATGATAATGTACCGTTTTGAATAGCAGAATCCACTGATGTGTATCCAAATGTACCACTGTTGTCGAAACTCTTTGGTGTAATTTGAAGAGACGTATCATCTGTCGGGTTAGCATTAGTAATTTTAATATCACCCTTATTGGTTAGAGCAGCAGTACTAGCGACTTTCAATGTAGAGATACCATTAGTAGAATCACCTGTAATGACTAAGGTACCATCCACATCGATGTCACCATTAAAAATGTAGGATGATCCACCTGAAAGAAATAAAGTATTTCCGGCCTCAACAGTGATAGGTTCATCAAATGTTTGGTCACCAGAAATTGTGGTGTCTGCAGTAACATCCAGACCAATTGCAGCCCGGGATAAAGTAAGTAAGAGAAATGATTTCAATAAATTCGATTTCATCGTTTTAGTTTCTATACTATCTTAGTTTATGAAATACAGGTAAAAAGTCTAGCACAATTAAGTGAAACAAGAACGACAGTAAAGACGTTCCTCTTATATAAAAGTGAGACGTAGACTCACTACATATACGTTGTAACCGATAAAAGTACATTCTTAAATTTCGTCAGTTGGTGTAAAAATAGACTTTTTATTTAGTAAACGTTTCGCCGCCTATTTGGTTTCAGAAACTGAATGTTAGCTAAACTGGAAAATCTTTTAGAATTACATTGAATTGATTTTCTTTCAATTTAGTGTGCAATGAAAGTCAAAAATTCGAAAAGGGGTCGATAATAATTTAAAGCTTAAAATCTTAAAAAACAATTAGGTGGGCGCAGAGAATTTGCGTAGACAAATTTTGTAACTAATCACGAACGTTCTATTATATGTAAAACTCTGCAATTATTGTACGTAATTTTTTCTATTCGATAAAAAACCATGAAGAGTGGAATCGTGGATTTGCATAATAGAATGTTACTTGAATAGTAATAAAACATGTTATATGCATGAATACATTCTTGAAAAGTTGTCAAATTGAACGTTTGCAAAACCCCAAATATGAAATTCTCAATGAAAACGCAACACAACAGGTGGTTGTTACCATAGTTTTGTTCAAATTGGTCATTCAGATATGCAACATATGAAACAGGTAAATCATCAGGGGGTCTGGAGAGTCTTTAAAATCCAATAACAAAGAAATTCCGCACGTAAGAAAATTATCAGCCCCTTCGTAAACGTGGTTCTCTCTTGCAGAGCATTTGAATGCCAGTCAATTCCGTTAAGTCTATAAATTAATTTTAACGGAATTTGTAAAAATTTTACACTGAGTGACAAGCAAATTTCAACAGTTTAGTTAATTTAACAATAGAGCTGCAGGTGTCCATTTCAGGAATAGATTTTCCTTTTCATGTGAATGCGTTTTTATTAAAAGCGGCGATTTCCCAATGTGGAAATTTAACAAACATTAGATTTTCTACATTCATTAGCTGCATTGAAAATTGCGCACGACTTTTTCTCCCATATTGAAAAAAAGAAACAAGTAAAGCAAGTCCCAAAATAAGGTTCCAAGAGATCCGCATTTTTAGTAGGTAGTCAGCACATGATACCAGACCTATTCAAGGGGGTTGCCCTTGCAAATCCCACTTTTAACTTTAACTTAGCGAATAGTACCACCTTGAAAATCACACGGCTAACTTTAATTCACTTTATTGTTTTCTTGAAATATCTGGAAAGATAACTTGAATAAATCGGAGTATCAACAAGATTACAACACAGTTTTACGCGAACAAATTAATCCAGAAAGTTGTATCACGTGAAATTTTTAGTAACAAAGTTTCTCTTCTTCGTTGGTACCCAGAGAACAATAGACTCTCTTTCTGCCGGAAAAAATGGAAAGTCAATTGTTTTTTGTGTTCTTATACGCTCTCTCTGTGTAGTCCTTTTGAGGGAACGAGAGAAGGATTCGCACGACAATATCGGATTTAGATTATTTGTTCGGAAGAACGAATATGCTGATATGGGTTTGTCCACCGAAATGAGGTTATCATAATTTGTTCCTGAAAAAATCGGTTCGAAATTCTGAATTTTGGAAGTAATCATGTTTTGTAAAATTCTAAATATAGAGATTCTTGAAAGTACGAAAATCATGTAATAATCAAACAAATAGTCAACAATCTATCTTTAGATGTGTGTATTATCGAGATACAAACATTTTAAATATCTCATACTGTGTCGAAGATAATATTGTATTCTTCTAAAGGTAATAAGATTTATCGATTATAATATTTACAATCCATATTTCCAGTATATAATCTCCAAGAGAAAAATGATGTACAAGTATATTCTCACACAAATAAGTGGTGTCAAATGGAATGTATGGGGAACAGAAATTTATATCAGGTTGTAATAATACTAATATGCGTGTTTACGGTGTCCATAGGATATAACTTAAGTCGATTCAATTTTCAGCTTAGTGGATTATAATCTATTGAACTCAAGCAGAGGTATTAGTAGACTCTCTAAATAAAACAAATTCAATTCCACAGTAAAGCTGCTACTAGATCTGAAACTATTTATCCACTCTTCGTAACCTTTTTGTTTAATAATCAAAAAAACGTACATTGGGAAACACTCTTTGGTATCATAAGCAACAATAAGTTCATTTTATAATTTTAACATAAACTCATTTGATAGATTAAGATATTACTAATGCTGTCAATGAACCAGATACATCAAGTTGCATGTACTCTCTATTGTCATTCAAGTAGATACCATGCTTTTTTTCTTTCGAAAATTCTCAATTTTTTTATTCCAAACAAATTACTATTCCAACATTCACTCCCTATGTACAAAATAGTTATTCAAGAAAATTATCAAGTTTGGAACTTTGTATTTCTATGAAGGCGTAATGAAATGCCGATCGTTTATATTCAAGTTAGAGTGTGTATTGATAAAAGAATTCTTTCTGGATAAAAGATTGTCAACTGAACACAGGTGCGTCTGCAAAATCTTCTACTGAGGCAACATTTTCAGAGGTAATATTGGTGTATTAGCATCATTGAGTTTTCTATTTTTACTAAAGAAATGTTTTAGATCTATGTTTAATAAAAGAAACGTTTAGAACACTTCAAGTTTAGCAGTAGTAATTCAAATGTGTTTGAAATTTTGTGGCCAGCACGAAATATGTTGTTAAGAAACAGAGGCTATCCAAAGAAAATTATTTTCATAACTGGTGATATTTTGACTATCAAAAGAGGTTGCAATACCAAAATAAATGTGAGATATGGAAATGGTACAACAATGGAGTGCATTAAAGAACGAAGCTTTCATTATTGAGATAAAGATGATATAGTAAAAATACTTCCAGTTCTTGTTTTGAGTTGTTTGTTTACCTTTATAGGCTATTAAGTGCATGCAAGCAGATCTATTAACATATTGATAGAATTTCAGTAACGTCGACATCCGTCAAACTTATAACTTATTAGATAGCAGCTATTAATTAATCGTTTTAAGTTTAACTCCTAACGTGCAGTAAATGATTAATTGAATTATAACAATAGAGTTTCGAAGGAAATTTGGAAACAGTAATACCAGAGAAGGTATAAATATTAGTAGATGTGTCCAAATAGTTGAGAAGGACGATGTTCCTAAAATTTCTCATACTGATCCGTTGAATGTTACAACTCTATATCTTCCATATTTGGGCACCATACTCTTATTTTCCTTCAAACCAAGTTATTTCATTGGAAAATGTCCTGTATTGTAGAAAGGATATTTCATATTTAAGTTATATGTGTCTCTTCTGAAACCACTAAAGTTTACTGCACTAAATTGAAAATCGTTAACTAGATCAGCTAACGTTTATCTGATGGTTTGCTTACTTTTTGAAATCATTGTGGTAACTCTAAAGACAGTACAGACTTATAATTATTGACCATTTAGAAGAGAAGCATTTAGTAGATAAAAATACCAATGTATTGGGACTCTTCGATGATTCATAATGATTTTTCTAATAATGGTAATGTACTGCCTATAGTTTGGTAATATCAGGATGTCATTGATTTTGTCTTTGGTAGAGTTCAGTGAGTAACTAAGTAATACATTGTTTTCTCCAAAATTTTCGCAATATTAAAACTACACTTTTATTCCATATAGCAATGGTTATATGAACTTGATTTAAAATATTTTGAATTAAGCTATTTTTAATTTTTTTTATTGGATGCAACATATATTTATTCTGGTATTGTTATGAGGTTCTAATTTCCCCTATTAATAATATGATTTTATCTTAACTTTGAATATAAAGTATACTATCTTCCAGTGGAGTGGACCAGATTAGGACACTATACAAATCAGCAACAAACTATCCATAATATTTTGTATTTCATGTACCTATAATCAAATATCAATGGTATAATATAATATAATTTTGACAAATTTCCTATCATGTTTCAATAAAGGTAATATAATTCCAACACAATAATCATCAGACGAACAATACTAAATTTGTCTCCAGTTTAAAATTTTCACATAAGCTATAATTACGAGAGATAAAATCAATAATAATATCAATGCAAAATTTCCTAAAACATAATTAAATGTAATACGGTAGGTTACCTCTCAAGTAATGAAGCATGTCATTATTTTTTGGTACTTCTGCATGAAAGCATTTGTGTATTCAAAAACCTTTACGTGCTGTAACATCAAAAAAAAACGATCTGAACGTTATCAATCACATTGATTGATTCAATCTGTCAAAAGCGGTCATCCTCTTGTTATTAAACTCGAAAAGTTGAAGTATTTGTTTATTCAAATTGAAAAAAACAATCTAAAAGATCAAATTCATTTGAACTTCAAAAATATTCGCTTAAACAAAAATATTTATAATCCTCTTTGAAATTATGAAACAAAAGCATGCCAATTTAGACTTTGAACGGCATGTGAATTATTCAATGGTTGCAGTTCCTAAAGTAACCATAGGAAAAGAACAAGTTTCGAAAACTGGAAGCATTCTTTCTTTCTTCTTTTCTTTCTCTTGATATCCACTACTCCGTGGATCTTTACGTCCGAAATTTCCCTAAAGGGTTTAGACATCGCTGAATACGAATACTCCCAAATTAGGAAACTGTGAGTATACCATCTATATGATATAATTAGGTAAACTACAAAATGGGTAGGTCAAACAATGCAGAGTTTAATATTTTTTCGATCTTTAAAAATAATAGAGAAAAAGAATAAACATTTGATATTTTAGACTATTTAATGTAGTTAATGTATTTCACTGAATGAATTTTTACAATAGTATATATATTTCATCTCAATTGCCATGTTTTGGTAACCTTTTATGTTATCTGCTTGTTACAAAATAGTTTCAATGACCAGAAATCAAATATAATTAATTGTAAATTATATAAATAGGAATAAGAAACAGAAGATATGAAAATGTAACTAATGATTTAATATTCCAGCTGAGATTACTGGAAACTTCATTTGGCATTACTACTTTATCTTATTTAACGTTCTTTTCATGGAGTTTGGCCCATTATTTGAGAAAAATGTTTCAAAAATCAGTTAAATTCGGTATCGTTTAAAGTTGTTACTATCTTAAAAAGTTAATTAACTTCTAAAGAATATATCATCCCGATCCATAAACTAGCCAATTAACATATTATATACAAAGAAACTTTCTTACTCAGCTTGGATGAGGACAATAAACCACTCTTTTCCAACAATTGGAAATCTTACATCAATAAGTTATTGCGGAGTTGGGCGATTGTTGGAAAACGGTAAACATCTTAGATTGGTTAACTTCGTTGGACATATGTTTTGTCCATGTCTGTATTAATCATTCCGATTATTTAGGTACAGTGGAGAATATAAAAATAACTATGATAGAAATGCGTGGAACGTCCGTCTTCATAAAAATCAATCATTCATGGTAGATATAAGATGATAATAAAATAACGATCAGTTATGCTTTTCTAGAGTAGCAAATTGCATTATATCATAATCAAATTATTCGGTTTTATTAATTCAATAGGTGAACTCTATTTTGTGATATTCAAAATGATAAGCAACATTATCACCAATCTAGGATAATTTAGTAAATATATTTTAACAGATCATATATTATCATGATACCTTTTTTGATAACATCAATTTCGACAGTTTTGTCTACAGTCAACCTTCTGTAATAGTATTGGTCGGGTGTAACGTGCCAAGTAGAAAATGTTGTTAGGAAATAAAAAACCGATATCAAATAAATAAGTAAACGTACCACTGTTGTTGTTAGTTGAAAATTTTTAAAGTTAAATAATCAGAAAGGAGAATCTTCAGAGATGTTTAATAAGAACTTATATATATATATAGGTAAATTTTACAGTCCGCAGAGAGATTTATTATTGGAACACTTTCTTATCATTTCTATATATATATTGAATAACAATTTGTTGTTAATGGACCTGAATACCCTCACACCCGTTGGGAACGTATTAAAGCATAATTCAGACAATCGTCAAACGATTTCTTTGAAAAAAGAAAACAATAAAGATATCCTAGCGTGGGTATTTTTTAGTGAGATATTTTTGTTGCCTATTTGCTACGATGGTTTCACCGGTAAAAACGGAAAAGATCTCTCCTGGGAACCCGAAGAAAATCTTGTACGTAGAGAAAATCTTTTTCATTTTTGCTCGAACGAAAACAATAACAAAATAGCCCTGCGGAATCTCTCTGAGGAAAAATTAAACTCCCTGAGATACCACAGTTTTTAGAAAAGAAACGGGCTACAGATGCTCTGTGAATTATGTAATTATTGTTGTTAAAATATATACTTATTTTTTTTTTGCGTTTCTATTGTTTTCAATATATTAAGATAGTATTTTCTTAATCTGCAGCAAATATTTTGTGATATAGTTTATTGTTTCCTCTTATTATTCCTCTTATTGTTGTTTTCATATTTCCGCGGTCATTAATAATTTCACAGAATTTCACGCACCTCGTATTAGTGCAGTACTGCTAATAGTCTGCCTGGCAAAGTTTGTTTCTTTTCTATGTTCTTTCATGTTACGATAAGATCTTAACGTATTTTTTCTAATATTATTTCATCACCTATCAAAACAGCCAGTTCATGCTTCTTTTTGAACAAACCTTGTACTTTAGATTCATATTATTTTCATTATTCTTTAAAGACATAAAAGTAGCATATATGCAATCATATACTTGAACAAGCAATAAAAAGTTTCGTTTCAAAACATTAATTATTGAAATATTGCAATTCGAGAGTATTAATGTGGTCACAAAAGCAACCAGTCTGTGATGTTCCCGGAAGATTTCTGTAACCTCCTGATACAATTCTTCAAGGTATTTTAAAGTGCTCTTTTAGTAGAGCGTTGGTATGTCTTCCAAATAACAATATTACTATTATTCTCGCTGATAAGACAACAACCACTTCAAAAGATTGATCATGGTAGAAAACGCTGTATCAGTTAACTACATTCACACATGGTACAACTAGTAAATTTGGTGAGTTAATTGCTCATTGTGCAGATTGTTTTCTCATTGAGGATCGTTTTTATAGTTTATTAAAATGTGTTTTCACTAGTGTTACTTCTGTTTTTTCTACAGCATGTGTTAAGATCACGTACGTTCATGTTATTATGATGTTTTACAAGAGAAACAAAAATTCATCTGAATTATTATTCGTCTGTTGGTCTCAATTATTATTACCTCTCAAATTTTCTGATGCTCCACTTGAATTGGTTTTTGATGATAGAAATATAAAAGCAAAAAGGGTTAATAAAAATTATGCTTATAATATTTTTGCTGTTGTAATAAATGGGATTTTCTTGTATAGGTTAAACTTTTACTGGGATAATTTAAGTCATTTGTTACAGTTATCCTTTATTGAAGGCAATACTATCTTAACTTCCCAGAATAAAGAAAAAAGAGTTTAGAGAGATGTCCTGTCATAACAAGAAGGTTCAAGTATAATTACTGTTAAATTTATCCAAAACATCATTTAAGAATGCTAGCATATAAGTTAAACTTTTAAACGTGCTTCATTTCAAGTATTGAACTGTCAATTAACATTAATCAAAAATTTTCCATGTCACACTTTTCAGATAAATTTTAAATAGCATTTTCAATTAAACTGTTTGCTATAAAATTGACATATATATACCCGTTTCTCACTTGTTTAAGACTAAAAGGACATGATCTCTTTAGAAAGTCCGAACCCCATTAGTTCCCTATGTATATCGTTCTCAATATGTACACGTGCGCTTTCTCAATATAGGCATTTTAGATATAAAAAAACCAAGTATTTTAAAAACCTGTTCGTATACACTTTTATAAACATTTACTCTTTACTTTTACTAAAGAAAGGTATAACTAGTCGACTATATACCTTTTATAGTGGTACCCTATAACTCTGGTAGTTGTTTTAAAGCATAAGAAAGTTATCCTTTATTCTTCTTTTTGGAATTACCATATATAGTTGACAATTTCTCAGACATCAATCGTACCGACTTTAAATGATTTTTACAGATGCAGATTTAGGTATGCTCGCAATGGTTTTTAACTATGTTAAAGATTTGATTGAAGAATTTAAACGTTGCAAAGAGGAGACTCGAGAACTATCTCAAATATCTTCAAAACAAGCAATTGTGAATTATAAGGGAAAAGAAGAGTTATACAATGACGAAAAGAACTTACAGTAATATTTTCATACTTTAAAGGATAACAAACACCACAGAAGATCGATATATCCGATATTTGAAGTATTTACCTGATAACAAAATCTTCTCTTCGTTTAAAAGAAAGCACAATCAAGTTAATTAGGCAGATACATGTGGAACTCTTTATACTACTTATAGATAAACGGCTAAAAGTACAATATCCTTCAAACCTTAAATTAACAAACTAAATAGCAAATGTTAAACATTGCCAGCATCAACAAACTTCATACTCATCTTTAAATGGTAACAGACCATACATCAGGTTGTCTGGAATAAATTAACCTATTTTCTTTCTACATTTCTTAAAAATACAATAGAAGGAGTTGAAAAATCTTACTACCCGAACTAATGATTTATGTTTAATCGTTTATTGCTGTTCCAGTGTATTGCCCATGTTACATTTTTGCTACCTATTGAAAAATAAACCAGAATATCCACTACCATTTTTTGTGAATTCAACTATATGGCATTATAAATTTTCAGAGAAGACTGATACATGTTACTTTTAAGAAACGTTGTAAACCGCCCCTCCATATCCTGAGTTTTGAATCTTAAAAGAAATATACAATAGAGCATATGATATTTCTTATACTCAGTGATTATATATCCAGCTGTCTTAACTGCCAGAAAGACCAAGCAAACTGAAGGAACTCATATGGAGTCGTTACCTTATATATGGTCGATAGTCATAGGCCCCGAAACCTTTGACACATTAATTTATTGGAGACACTGCAGACGCACTTATTGTCTTTGTGATCATCACGTTTGGGGTAGTCATATTCAGAACGTAACAACTGATATGAACACAGATAAGTCCATAGTCTTTAAAAATAATTCAAGAAAAATACTACTTTGGCTAAAAATATTTTTAAAAGAATAATCAAATAAAAGTGGCCAATGCCAGGATGTATAGTCACAACTAAATATTTCTGATGATATTTTAACTCGATATAATGTAATATAATTATTTTGGTTTTCTGTTGAACTTTTTCTTGTATTTTGTTAGAATCTATAGATTCTTGTTTATTTTGTTTGCAATATAATATAAATGAAAGAATCAAATTCATTGGAATATGATGAGGAAACGACTGATTTTAGTTAGATATAGAAAAACATTTTTTTGGCATTAGATATAAGTAAATAGAATATAAATTATAAAATCATTAATCATAAGACGATATTAATCAATGTGACAAACACAATAGACCAGATATTCATAGAGAATGGAGAAGCACTGCCTTCAAATTGTACCATTTCATGAGTGGAAGAATAAGCTTCCTCCACCAAAGGTGGAATGACAGGAGATGTAGCAACAGGTGGGTTAGTGACAGGTGGGTTAGTGACAGGTGGGTTAGTGACAGGTGGGTTAGTGACAGGTGGGTTAGTAACTGGTGGGTTGGTGGCAGGTGGGTTAGATGGTGGGGTCTCTACTGGAGGATGAGAAATGGTGGTAGTTTTAGTTGTGCAAGTTTCAGTAGTGATAGTAGTAATTAGTGTAATTGGTGGGTTGGTACCTGGAGGGGTAAGAGTAGTAGTGCAGACGGTTGTGATTGGAGTTGTAATAGTTGTAGTGATAGTAACTGGAGTTGATTCTGTGCATACTGATTTTGTACATGGAATTGGAGTGGTAGTGGTAACTGTGGTAGTAATAACTGGTGGAGTAGATGGAGTACATACCGAAGTTGAACATGTAGTTGGAGTAGTAACTGTAGTAGTAGAAGAGGTGCTTGAAGAGCTAGAACTAGATGAAGTAGTCGAACTACTAGATGTTGATGAAGAACTTGAACTACTGGAAGTTGATGGAATGGTTGATGTACTAGAAGTTGAGGTACTGGAAGTAGTTGGAGTAGTCGAAGTACTTGAAGTAGTACTTGATGATGTAGTACCTGATGAAGTGGTCGTTGATGAACTAGTAGTTGAGGAACTTGTAGTGGATGAACTTGTAGTAGTTGAGGAACTTGTAGTGGATGAACTTGTAGTTGAGGAACTTGTAGTAGTTGAGGAACTTGTAGTAGTTGAAGAACTTGTAGTAGTTGATGAAGTAGTAGTAGATGAAGTAGTAGTTGACGAAGTAGTAGTTGATGAAGTGGTAGTTGATGAACTTGTAGATGATGTACTTGGGGTAGTTGATGAAGTAGTAGTAGTTGAAGAAGAAGTAGAAGTAGTAGTTGGAGTAGTAGAAGTAGAAGTAGAAGTAGAAGTGGAAGTAGTAGTAGGCTTCCAAGTGCAACGGTTATTACAATCTTCTCTCCAGTAGAAAACTGGTAAAGCTTCATCACCATTTTTACAACCTGTCTTCAAAGTGAATTGCATTTTACCCCATCTCCATTCTTTATCACATGCGGCACCAGCTGTATCATCACAATATCTGTATTCAAGATGGAATGTAGGCATGTAAACATCACAAGGGTTGGCCTTGTCTTGAGTGGTAACTGTGAAAGTGTAGGTAAAGTCAGTAGGGTTATTAATTAGGGAAGCACCATTACCGTATAAGTCGATTTCAGTTCTTGGACCTTGAATATTTGTAATCTTTAGAGAAGATAAGAACTTTAATTGAATAGTTTCTTCAGCTTTAACATGAATACGGATATTATAGTTTGGACCTGTTGTGTGTTGGACCCATTCCACATCCATGGTATACTTAATGATACCATTTGGAAGGAAAAAATTGTCATAATTGTAATCCACACAATCATTACTCTGTTCGACACAGACTGAGTGGGCATTGGATACTGCTGCCCCTAAACAGAAGAAGCTCAATAGCTTACTAAAACGCATTTTGAATTGTTTATTTTTAAATTATCTTTGTAGTCAATAGTTCAATTGAATTACCTGTTGGCTATACTGTTTTATTAACAAGAGTAATTGGAAAAGTGTTTGAAGATGGCAAATAGTAGTCCTTTATATATGAAAATATTTGTGGTCTTGATCGTACTTAAACTCAACTATACCCACTTCCCCTACCAAACGCTATAGTAGTTCATCTTGTTATAGAGTGGGGGAGGTGGGGGGGTTCTGGCCAATTCTAATTAAAGCAACACCGTAAACTCTACTATATTGCTTTAATAGATTTAGACCATGACATCAACAACGGGAATAGTCATATGTACGTCACAAGGCAACTTCAGATCGATGTTGCTCGAAATCGGAGACCAGGGTCCAAGAAAAGCTCGCACAGGAATGTGCGGTTTCTCGACCCATTCTCCTTGTTGCATCTTTTTTTGTCTCTGCGCGGTTTTCTTCGGCGAGCGGGGAAGAAGAACAGGGATACTCGCAAATGCCCAATTTGTATCTGGGCAACTTTCCTTCAGTTTCTGTACGAATATTTCTCTCGAGAAGCGGGGAGGGATACATAAGTGGGTAAATTTATCTTGGTTGCAACAAATCGGAAGTGTTTCAGGGGCATTGGCGTTGCCTGGAGCGGAGATCTCTTGAAGTGGGAGGATCCTTGGCTAGTGTGGTTGCCACCAAAAGTTTAATCGAGTGCATAGCATTCTTTACATCCCCCGCTCCTTTAGAAACTTGAGTATAATGTGTGTTGAATATATCCCCTGCTCCCATGACGGAGTTATAATGTTTGTTCTCCCTCTTTTAAAGCGGGGATATCCTTGTGTTGACCATCTTTCCAAATGGAAGAGGATATAGTTTATTCCCCCTCTTACCAAGTCGGGATAGTAATCTTATTCCCTTCAAGTGACGATGCCTTTGATGTCACCATTTTGCCAAGTGGGGATAATCTTAATTTTATCCACTCTGCAAATACAGGGGATAAACTTTATTTACCCACTTACCAAGTGGGGATGCTCTTAAACTCAACCCCTTCCAATAATATCTTGACCTGAACCAAAACAAACTAACTGGATTATTTTTTGTTAGATTTCATAGTTCCCCTCTTCAAAACAACATGAGAAATTAATTGACAAAAGTAACCATTGGTAGTTCATATTCAAAGTTTTTTGATTATCGTAATTAACGTTCTCTTTTTGAATTAAAAATGATACTATTTGGTTTATTGAAAACATTTTTTGAACAAAAGTGTAATGATACTCTACCTCAATGAAAAACTAATAATTCACAAATAAGATCATTGTTTAAAAGATATTTGAACCACGAATGAGTTGCCTTTTGTATGGTACCTTTCACATCTACTCAATGTTTTATAAATAAAGAATTTTATCTATCGACAAAAGAATATTGATTATTTTTTCAGTATGAGTATGATGGTGCCATTTTTAATCAAAATTCTGTCATGAAAATGTATGTATAATTGAATCAGTATATCGTATGCTACCACTATCAAGATAACTAATCTGAATATATTGTACATTTATTTAATATATGCGAGTATGTTTTTAATATTATAATTCTTCTGATGTATCTTCTGAAGAAAAGAGAACCAGATTATTTCCCCATTGATAGGTTAACATTTGTTCTATTCTTCTAATTATGACTTTTTTAAATTTGAGAAACTGAAAGGTAGTGCCTGAGCCCAACATATCTCTAGTAAATCACAATCATTAAGTCATCTCTTGGAATATCCATTTATTCTTTCAACATTTCAATATAATATTAATTCATTATTACCCCTCAAACAAATCAAAGTTGCTAACTATAAGAGATGATCACCCATATTACTCACAATTCGAAATTTGATGACACTATAGACTAATTGAGCGATGCTTTTTACCCGGCATTCACGGTTTTTATTTTTTTTCATTATTATCGCGGGGCGTATTTCTTCAATTAAAGATAAATGTATCGATTGAATAAAGTTGCTAATATCACCCATTAAAGGTATTGCAAATCCAAATTAATATTTAAACAGGTGTCATCTCTGTTTTTTTTCGAAAATAACAAAGCACTGTTGTTATTTACAGAACATACCAAAGTAATATAAAGCTCGGAAAAATGGTACAAGAGGAGGCTATATACCGTTCTGCGGATATGACGTACGTTCAATTGTACATTCCATTAGAAATCTCTAGAGAATTGGTTTGTCTTTTAGGTAATTTAGGTTTGTTAATGTTTAAGGATTTAAATTCTGAATTAACTGAATTTCAAAGAGGTTATGTTAGTCAGTTGAGAAAGCTAGATGAAAGAGAAAGGTCTATTGAATTTATGAAACAAGTCACTATACAACATTCTGAATCCAGTTGGTATTTAAATAATCATACTGATGTTAAAGATGTAATGATCAATAATTTGGAAACGCATTCTTTAGATTCTATTAATAACATATTGGAAGACATTTCTGTAATGGATGAAAGATTAAAACAATTAAATGAGTATTTGGATAGTATGCAAACAAGATTAAATGGTTTGATTGAAACAAGATATGTCATGTTAAAATGTACAAGATTTCTACAGATAAATCCAGGTTTTGTTAATAGAATTTCTAGAGATGATGAAGAAATTGACGCGACAGATTTTGATTTAAACAGTTTGGACAATGTAAGTGAACATCTAAGTGATTCATTTTCAATTGAAAATTTAGATGATAATGAGTTTATGTTTTTGGAACAAGGTTTACATCGTCAACATATGATTGTCGGGTCCATTAGAAGAAGCAAAGTGGAAATACTGAACAGAATATTATTTAGATTATTACGTGGTAATTTATACTTCCAAAATTTTGCCATTGAAGAACTTCTATTGGAGGATAACGAAAAAGTGGAGAAAGATTGCTTTATCATTTTCACTCATGGTGAAATTTTAATTAATAAAGTGAAAAAAGTTATAGATTCTTTAAACGGTAAAGTTGTTCCCTTAGATAAATCACAATTTTCATCCATTCAAGATTTAAATAATCAAATTTCAGATCTAGAGAAAATTTCACAATCTACTGAATTAGGTTTACAAACTGAATTATTAGTAATTAATGATCAATTACCCACATGGAGCGCTATAGTGAAAAGAGAAAAATTAATTTATGCTACATTGAATTTATTTAGACAAGAAACTCAAGGTTTAGTAGCAGAAGGTTGGATTCCATCATCTGATTTAACATTGCTTTCCAATTCATTAAAGGATGTAGTGGAAACATTAGGTTCACAATATAGTGCAGTGGTCACTGTCATACATACAAATAAATCACCACCAACATTCCATAGAACAAACAAATTCACGGGTGCATTCCAATCGATTGTCGATGCATACGGTGTAGCTACATATCAAGAAATTAATCCTGGGTTAGCTACTATAGTCACATTTCCATTTATGTTTGCCATTATGTTTGGTGATACAGGGCATGGGTTTCTTTTGTTTTTAGTGGCCGCATATTTGATTTTTAATGAAAATAAATTTGAATTGATGAAAAGAGGTGAAATTTTTGATATGGCTTACACTGGTAGATACGTTCTAATTTTGATGGGTTTTTTCTCCATTTACACTGGGTTAATGTATAATGATATTTTTTCCAAACCAATGACTCTTTTCAAATCAGGTTGGGAATGGCCAGCAAGTTTTACCAAAGGTGATTTAATTGAAGCTGTACCCACTGGTGTTTATAAATTTGGTATGGATTATGCCTGGCACAGTACAGAAAATGGGTTAATTTTTTCAAATTCTTATAAGATGAAACTTTCAGTGCTAATGGGGTTCATTCATATGACTTATTCATTCTTTTTCTCATACATTAATTATAGGAATAGAAATTCAAGAGTTGATATTATTGGTAATTTTATTCCTGGTTTATTATTCATGCAATCCATCTTTGGTTATTTATCATGGGCTATTGTTTTCAAATGGTCTAAAGATTGGATTAAAGATGAAAAAGTGGCCCCAGGTTTATTAAACATGTTGATTAATATGTTTTTGGCACCAGGTAAAATCGAAGACCCACTTTACAAAGGACAAGCTACATTACAAAAAATTTTGTTATTGATCGCATTAGTATGTGTCCCATGGTTATTACTATATAAACCTTTAACATTACGGAGATTAAACAATTCTGCAACTATACGAGGATATTATGATATTCATGATGAACAAACCAATGAAGCTTTGTTACAAACACAACAAGAATCTGTTGATGGTGATACAATGGTAATTACTGATTACGAAAGTGGAGTAGATGATGAAACAAAGACATTTGAATTTAGTGATGTAATGATTCATCAAGTGATTCATACTATTGAATTCTGTTTGAACTGTATCTCACACACAGCATCATATCTACGTCTTTGGGCTTTATCACTAGCCCATGCGCAATTATCAAGTGTGTTATGGACAATGACTATTCAAAATGCCTTCTCTGTTAATAATTCAGGCTCAATATTATCTGTGGCTAAAGTCGTATTTTTGTTTGCTATGTGGTTTGTATTAACCGTTTGCATCTTGGTTTGTATGGAAGGTACTTCTGCCATGTTACATGCCTTGCGT
This sequence comes from Kazachstania bromeliacearum, assembly GCA_003708535.3. Taxonomy (NCBI): domain Eukaryota; kingdom Fungi; phylum Ascomycota; class Saccharomycetes; order Saccharomycetales; family Saccharomycetaceae; genus Kazachstania; species Kazachstania bromeliacearum. The sequence continues at coordinate 103,456 of PPOP03000027.1, read as the reverse complement.
TTACATTGGGTTGAAGCCATGTCTAAGTTTTTTGAAGGTGAAGGTTATGCATATGAACCATTCTCATTCAAAACAATAATAGAATATTAGTTTAAAAATTTAGGGATATTGTCTTATTCTGTATATGAAAATATACGTATATAATTTAATGAATTGAAATAGTCGGATCGCTCAAATGGTCTACTAATAATGTATATATGTTGGAAGGTATTTTTGGTAAAAAACCAATACCTAACCTTATTATTTCATCTGCATTAAAATCAGGTAAATCTTTTAACAGGTTCATTGGAGAATCAGATTTGAGTATTTTACCTCTTATGGTAACCAGCATAGCCACAACGAAAAGAATATTCATATGGAATCCGTATGCAAACATGAAGTCCCATAATTTACAAACTTGATCTAAGGGTTTATTACAACTGGAAAGGGTCAATATAGATGGCATACCATATATTTCTGCAGTTAATAAGTTATTACTTAAAAATTTACTCAATTTGGGGTCAATCAATTTAAGACAAATCTCTAAAAGCTTAGCACCATTTCTTACACCAATTAAGTTATGTGTAAGGTATGTGGGTATTATAGTATAACATAACGTAGAAAACATTTGAAATGCCATTGGTTCTGTTGGACACGAATATAGTAACGGGGCTAGTAGCACGTTCATTCCTTGTACATACGTGCTCACGTTTGTTTTATTTGATTGTTGTTGGGTTTGCCATGCAAAACATGATAGACATCTGATTAGGGATTCCTCTGAGACTCTTGATTTGAAATTCGAATCAGTTTGGAAAGTTCTACCCGTGTCATTTTTGATTTTATCGTATATAGGTGATAGAGGTGGACCCAATTGAACTAATTTCAAGTAAATATTGGTAACATTTTCCATGGGTGTACGTGAAAGAATAGACCAAACATAACATCTTAATCTTATTTGATCTTTACCAGTTCCAGACGGTAGTCCCTCACTCAAAATAATATATCGAAGTTGTGATAACGATGAATGTACTAACAACGGTGGACTACTAATAAATTTATCCACGGATGACATTTGTTGACTATTAAATATTAATGGTGTTTGGTTTGTTTACATATTTAATCTTTTATTGTTGTTTTTTTCACTGAAAAGTTTCATTATTAAATAATCAATAATAAAATATGTATATATATTTATATTATAACCTAACATTAAACAATAATTATTTGAACTTCTTTCCAAATAGAAGCAATTGCAATTGATCATATAATGATATAACACCTGCTGCTGCTACACCTCTAAAAATATTGGCTCCGCAACCTTTAAATAAAGATGAAGCACCTTCTTTTGCCAAAATTTGTTTGAAGCAATCTAATGCACCATCATATTTGACTGTTTGGCCTGAAGTCATCATCATTCTTCTTCTTACTGTATCCAATGGGTATGAACATGTGGAAGCTGTAATTGTAACAGCCCAACCTAGTAGGAATGATGCTAAGAGCGATGTCTGTAAGTTCCCCGTTAATAATACTGGTTTGATAGAGTCATATAACCCAAAATACAACCCTCTATACACCATAATACCAACGACACTAGGTGTAAATCCTCTGTATAGACCAAAAATACCATCAGATCTTAATGTTTTCTTGTAAACATCCAATAACCCATTAAATGTTCTTTGATTAGGTGAACCAGTTTTATGACTACTAGCATCTGCAGCTAATCTAGTTCTAGCATAATCCAAAGAATAAACGAAAGATAAAGAAATGGCACCCGCAGCACCACCAGACATTAAGTTACCCATAAACCATTTAGCATAACCGTCTCTATCTCTTTGAAATCCAACCCAGGATTTAATCTTATCCTTAAATGCAAAATTTAAAGCTTGTGTGGGGAAATATCTAATCACATTAGCTGTGTTCCCTCTCCAGAATGAAATCAAACCTTCATTCCTAGCGGTCCTAGCAAAACAATTCATAATACCTTCATATTTGGTATCCAAAGTACCTTGTTTAATCATTTCATCTTGATTCTGCATCAATAATTTAACTCTTTCGATGGGGGCAGCGCCTGTTTTTGCAATAGCAGCAGACACACCACCCATCAAGAAATCTACTCCAAAACTTTCTTTATTCTGATACGACATATGTATTTTTTAATTGATTGTCTCACTGACTTGACTTACTGTAGTTAAAATTTTACATAACCATTTCTTTATGGAGGGGACCCTTATTTCGTCTCTTTATGAAATGGGCAGGGTATAATTCAATACAAAGGGAGGTCGTAGTTTACGACTAATGACACCTAAAGGTGACAGTATTTATCTTAGTTCTTAACGAGATACCAAACTATTCATTGTATTTTTTTACCATGTGAACATAGCCAAGTCATCGGCATAAACCTTTTACACTGTTTAAACATAGAACAACCAACAAATACTCAACCCAATAGTAAATTGCACCTGTAACGAACTAAACGATAATGGCCAATGAGATGAAAATTTTCATCAAGATTTTCATACCGGATTAAGGAATCGATATTATAATCTTTAAGGCACCAGGGGAACCTTGCATGAAATAAGAGGTGCAAATATAAAATATATGGAAATAAAAAGGCCGTTTTACACAAGGTATTCATGGGGGAGGACTTACACAACAGGAACATGTTCGACCATTTCAAGGTGCAATTGTACCTCGTTTGAATTGAATGTTATTATATGAATATTTATATATAAAGAAGGCTTACCACTTCGGACTTTGTCGGATTTAAGTTATATGGTTCTTAATGGAAACTATTCCTTAATTACAACAAAATAATTTAATGATTTATCATTGTTTACTGTTATTGTTAGCATTATGTCCCTTGTCTTGGGCAAAGACTCACACTTTCAATTGGACAACTGGTTGGGATTATTATGATGTAGATGGTGCTGGTATTAGACCCGTGATCACTTGTAATGGAGAGTTCCCATGGCCCGCGGTAAGAGTCTCTAAAGGTGATCGTTTACTAGTATATTTGACTAATGGGTTCAATGATTCGACTACCACTTCGTTGCATTTCCATGGTCTCTTTCAAGCTGGTACAAATCAAATGGATGGTCCACCTATGGTAACAAATTGTCCCATTGCTCCAGGTGACACTTTCTTATACAATTTTACTGTAGATAATCAAATTGGATTATATTGGTACCATTCACACACTGCTGGTCAATATGAAGATGGGTTCAGAGCATTGTTTGTCATTGATGATGGGGAAGGTAATAAAGATGCACCTTATGATTATGATGAAGAAGTCATTTTATCTCTTGGTGAATGGTATGAAGAAGATGTTCAAACATTAACTTCAAAATTCTTGAGTGTTTACAATCCAACTGGTGCAGAACCAATACCAAGAAATTTGATCTTAAATGACACGAAAGGTATAAGTTGGGATGTTAAACCTGATACCACATATCTGTTGAGGATAGGTAATTTTGGTGGGTTTGTATCACAATATTTTTGGATTGAAGATCATGAATTGACTGTAGTGGAAATTGATGGTGTTTATGTGCAACCAAACACGACTGATAAACTTTATATTACTGTGGGTCAACGTTACTCTGTATTGGTGAAAACAAAGAAGGAAACTAATAAAAATTATGCTATCATGCAAAAATTTGATGATACTATGTTAGATGTTATCCCCAAAGAATTGGAATTGAATTGCACATCATTCTTGATGTATAATGAATCTTTACCCAAACCAGAACAAAATATTACAAATTCTCTAGATTTCTTGGATGATTATTATTTAACACCGTTGAAGAAAGTGGAAGTGTACCCGGAAGCAGATCACAGAATTACATTAGATGTGGTAATGGACAATTTAATTGATGGTAAAAATTACGCTTTTTTCAATAATATCACCTACACTATACCAAAGGTTCCAACTTTAATGACAGTGCTTTCCGCTGGTGATGAGGCAACAAATCCATTAGTTTATGGTACTAATACAAATACATTTGTTTTAAAGAAAGATGAAATTGTAGAAATCGTTTTAAATAATCAAGATACCGGTACACATCCATTCCATTTACATGGACATGTCTTCCAAACATTAGTAAGAGATATTGCTTACGATGCCGATATCGGAGAAGAACCACATTCATATGATCCTGATAATCACCCTAACTTCCCTGAATATCCAATGATGAGAGACACAATTTTCTTGAGACCACAATCCAATTTTGTCATTAGATTTAAAGCTGATAATCCAGGTGTTTGGTTCTTCCATTGTCATATTGAATGGCATATTTTACAAGGTCTAGCTATTGTCTTAGTGGAAGATCCAGAATCAATTCAGGCTGCTCATTCACAACAATTAACACAGAATCATTTAGACATTTGTGCCAAAAGTAATACATTGATTAAAGGTAATGCCGCTGGTAATTTTGATAATTTACTAGATTTGACAGGTCAAAATATTCAAAAGAAAAATATCCCCAACGGATTCACTAAAAAGGGTATTGTAGCAATGACATTTTCTTGTTTTGCAGGTGTATTGGGTTTGGCAACAATTGCCATTTATGGGTTATTAGACGTTAATGGTATTGTGGAAGAGGTTGAGGAAGATGAAACTAGTAAAACTAATTTTGAAAATAGTGAGGATACCAGTAATGGAGTTAATTTCGAAAATGACGAAGAATATGAAGAAATGATTGGTAAAGATAGACCTAGTCAAGAGAGTGATCATTTATTAAAATAGATTTTAATTTTTTGTGAACACTTCATATATATACATAATTATTTTATATTTACTAATTTTTAATATATTCTTTTATTTTACTTTAAACCAAATTATAAGAACTTTCTTATACTAAATTATATAAAATATAAAATTTTATATCTTTATATTAAATTTATTTAAAGTATAAGCAGTTATATATTAGAAGGATCAGTCAACTACAAATATGAACTTACCTCAAACTATTCAAATAGTGATAGTAATTCATCAGAGAAAAATGTTTTATCTTAGATAAAACATCATAGACCTTCATTAACAATATAATTAAACGAAACAGTATTCTTTTACAATTAAATTAGATGAAAAAATCTGAAGTAAGAAAAATGATGCTATTAAGAATACAAAGATATACAAAGGACTAAAGGTAACAATAGAAATTTTTCATTTGTGGTAAATACTTACAACAATTTGATATATTTTGTATATTATTTACACTTAGTTTCACCTCAACTAATTATTGTTGCAAATTATGCCTAACTCTAACAATGATTCAGTCAAATATTTGGTAATCCTTGATATTTTAATTGTGTGAATAACAATTTAGTCTTTTAAGCCCAAATATAGAGCTTATCTATGTCCATAATTATTTACAAATGGTGTGAGCCAAGTTCAAATTGACAAGTAATATAAACCTTTAGTCAATTTCTTTCGTACCTATAATTTGAGACAGTTTATTTCTTAAGGCATTCCCCTTATGATAAATAGACATCACTATATTACCTTGTTCTTGGAAAGTTGGATTTTTACAAGGGAATCTTGAAACTGATTTAGAGTAAATAGAGATCTCATCACTAATTTTAGTAACGTACTTTTCACCAAGTACTCTTTGTATCTGTGTTGATAATTTTATACCTTCTGGTAATTCAAAAAGAACGTAAATATTACTCCAAAACAATAAATCTGCAACCTGTATTAAACCTTCATTGATAGTTATTGCATCTCTCATTTCAGTCCATATTCTTAGACTATCTATGAATTTATTGAAAAATTTTAATTGAAGTTTAACAGCCTTTAATTCTTCTTTATTCTTCAATTGAGCTGCATGTTTCACTTTAAATGTTTTGGATTGAGTCAAATTTGCAGGCACATTATCCTCTTCAACAATTTCTCCATTCAATTCCTCATCATCCAGTGGTAAATATTCTAAGGCCAATATATCATCACATTGCTTTTTAACATTTGATCTTATTTGTAAGGGAACATTGTACCACATAGGCCAGTAAAGTAAATGTGAAAATTGCTTCCTAGTAAATTTCGTGTAGTTTTCTTTATTCAAATACAATTGATACATGGTTAGCATATGCAAGTCTACTGTGAGAAACTGTAATAAACCGGAAAGTTCCAATGGCATCTGATCTTCACCTATGATAAATTGCACAATATCCACGTACCCACAGATATATGTATCAGTACCACATATTAACAATGGGAATTCACCTGTAGGGCTCAGGTCAGTGTTATTAGAGAACACTATCTGCCAATTACCTTTATCAAATTTATCGAATGATCCATGCGCAGTCAACCAAAACAGAGCAACACTTTCAGGAGATATCAGACTTGGGGAATTATCACTACCCCATAAATGTAAAGTAATGCTATTAGATGACATCGTTAATTGCTCGATTTGCCAGTTTTCAAACTCTAAATGAATCAAGTCTGGAATATTTCATTACTCTTCCTATATATCAGCCCTTTGTCACCCGGTTCCACGTTTTTTTAGAGCTAAAATTTTTAGTGAAATTTCGGTTTACACTTTGAACCTTTATAATGGTCCAATAAAGAGTGTTACTAAGACCTATTAAGAATCACTGTTGTGTTATCCATTATGTCTGTTGGAATAACCGCCACGCAAAATACATCGACGAAGGATTGTTCTGGTAAAGAAGAGTCATTGAAGGGGAAGATCGCTGCTAACCCTTTGGACATTTTGTCACATTTAGAATTAATACAAATATACGAAGCTAACGATGCCTCTGATAAAGTGTCAGAATTGTATAGCCAGTTACATGCCAGGTTTCCATATTATTCTCCTATCTGGGTTTTACAATTGAAGGGAAATTTACAAAGAGACGAATTTGACACGGTGGAACATTTATTAGCAGAATGTCTGTCGGGAGACTCAGCTAATAACGACCTATCTTTATGGATGACTTATTTAGACTATGTACGTAGGAAGAATAGCATTATTACTGGTGGTCAAGAGGCCCGTGCAATCGTTATCAAAGCATTTGAATTGGTAATGGAAAAATGTGCTGTCTTTGAATTACAATCCACCCCATTTTGGAATGATTATCTAGTGTTTCTGGAACAATGGAAACCTGCTAATAAATGGGAAGAACAACAACGTATTGATATGTTAAGAAAACTTTATAAGAAAATGTTAACGATACCGTTCGATAATTTGGAAAAAATGTGGAACAGATACACACAATGGGAACAAGATATTAATAATTTAACCGCTAGAAAATTTATTGGTGAGTCTTCCACTGATTATATGAAGGCTCGTTCGTTTTATCAAGAACTTTCTAACATAACTAAAGGTTTAAGAAGAGTAACACCAGCTAATCTACATACCTCGAATAAAAATAATATACCACAATATAATGATGGTGAAGTGGATACAAATCAATTGCATTTATGGTCTCAATGGATTCAATGGGAAAAGGAAAATAAATTAATGCTTCCAGATGATGTATTGAATGAAAGACTTCTGTACATTTACCAACAAAGTATCCAACATATGTTATTCTCTTCAGAAATATGGTATGATTACGCCATGTACATCAATGAATCCAAATTAATGGATCGTCAACATGTTCTTTCTGCTGCTTTATTAGCTAACCCAACATCACCATCTCTGACATTTAAATTGGCTGAATGTTATGAATTAGAAAACAACGTTGATGAAGTGAAAAAATGTTATGAAACTTCTATTGATTACATATTAAAGCATATCCAACAATTACAAAGTGTAAAAGACACTGATCCTAAGACGATATCTAATCAAAAGGAGAAAATGACATTTATTTATTGCATATATATGAATACAATGAAGAGACTGTCTGGACTATCAGCGGCACGTTCTGTATTTAGCAAATGTCGTAAATTGAAAAACCAAGTAACCTATGAAATCTATATTGAAAATGCTTATTTAGAATTTCAAAATCAAAATGATTACAAGACAGCTTGTAAAGTTTTGGAGTTAGGTTTAAAATACTTTCAAGGTGATGGTAACTACATTAACAAATATTTGGATTTTTTGATATTACTGAATAAAGATTCTCAAATTAAAACGTTATTTGAAACATCTGTGGAAAAAGTGGAAGATTCAACACAATTAAAATCTATTTATAAGAAAATGATAAGTTACGAATCCAAGTTTGGTAACCTAAATAACGTTTATTCATTAGAGAAGCGTTTCTTTGAAAGATTCCCCAATGAAAATTTGATCGAAACATTTACTGATAGGTATCAAATTCAGCATGAAAATTACATCAAGAGATTAGAATTGACTTATATGTATGAAGAGGATCAAAAAACCATTTTATCATCTCTATCGAATTCGTCTACTAATTCTAAAAAGAGGAGTTTAGAAACTAGTGGAAATGAATCTGCAAACAAAAGATTTAATCAAGGGACAATTATCCCGGATGAAATTATTGATTTATTGAAAGTGTTACCCAAACGTCCATACTTTAAAAATGATGTATTGGATCCTAACAATTTAATCAATTTCTTAGTAGATCAAGTGGAAATTCCGGAAGACAAATAATAAAGAAATATTAATTGTATTTAATCATATGTACATATATATATAAATAAATGTGTGTTCATAAAATCTATAATGTAAACTTAAGAACGATAATCACCATTAATAGTGACATATTCGTGTGACAAATCACAAGTCCAGAATTGAGCTGTTTCAGAACCAGTACCTAAATCCACAAGTACTTCCAAATCGTTCAATGCTAAAATTTCAGATGCTCTAGCTTCATCAATATCTAATTGAGGAATACCGTTAACGACCAATTTCAATTCGCGTGGTTCAGAATTGTCAGTAGCAACAAAACTGACATTAATCTTATTTTCATCCAATGAGTTTAAGTTATCCAATTTAGCATAACCAATGGCACATAGAATTCTCCCCCAGTTAGCATCTTGACCGTATAAAGCAGTCTTCACTAACATAGAATTGGAAATTGATTCAGCAATAATCTTAGCATCTTGGAAAGTCAATGAGTTCTTAACATTGACAGTGACAAATTTAGTGGAACCTTCACCGTCACGAACAACCAATTGAGCTAATTTCTTGGCAAATTCAGTGACTTGATCTTGCACTTGTTGGAATTCAGAAGAAGTTTCAGTGATTTCTTCAGTTTCCACAGCACCATTGGCAATCATACAAATGGTATCATTAGTACTCATATCACCATCCACAGAGATACAATTAAATGAACGGTTAGTAGCAAAACGTAACATTTTTTGTAAAGTCTTACTTTCAATTGGTAAATCAGTAACAACAAACCCTAATAAAGTAGCCATGTTTGGACAAATCATACCAGCACCTTTAGCCATACCGGTCAAAGTGTAATCTTTACCATTTGGCAATTTGAAAGTAGAAGTAATTAATTTAGGGAACGTATCAGTTGTGTTAATAGATTTAGCAATGTTTAACCAGGATTCAAAATCATCACCATATCTTTTCTCTTCAAATAATTTATTGATACCATTAGAAATCTTGTCTAATTGTAATCTTTGACCAATGACACCAGTAGACATGACTAAAGTAGAATTTATAGTACCCATATGGCTGTTAACTAAACTGACCATTTCATTAGCGTCAGCCATCCCAACATCACCAGTGACAGAGTTTGCACAACCTGAGTTTACGACAATGGCATTAATACCTTTCCCTTGAGTGGCATCTAAAACCTGCTTCGATGTCAACACTGGGGCAGCTTTAAATTTGTTGGTAGTGAACACAGCAGCTGCAGAAGACAAGTAGGACTTGTTTGTGTTTACAATAATACCCAGATCTAAGTTACCGTTCTTCTTAACCCCACTGGCAAGGGACCCCACTTTGAAACCCTTTGGGAAGGTACCCTCTTTTGGGACATATAGAGCATATTTATCAATAGCGTTAGTGGCAGCTTTCAACAAGCTTGGAGACAATTTCATTGTACAATTCGATACCCTTTATAGTGAATCATCACCATCAAATGTCATCGCTAATCGTAAAATTTTTCAAGATAATTTTTCAGATCCGGAGGGTAATAGTGTTTACGTGATGAGTTAATCAATGTGTATATCATTAAACAATTGTGTTTAAAGTGTCGATCAGTATCTGTGTACATTGAAGTACAAGAAGTGTTAATTAAAATTATTTGGAGACTCTTTCCTCTACATTGTTGTACTGTGAAAATACTAATAAACAGATAAGAAAAAAATTGTGTTCAGAATGTTCATCCGTCGTTTGACCCTATTGGACATCTTGAGTGTGATGATATTGCTCATGCTGATCTTTCAAGTTTTCCCCATTGTGTGTGCCCCGATCTCTAGAATAACTTTGGCTAAGTACGACATTTACAAATATGGGGTGTTTGGTTGGTGTATCACTAAACCAGAGAAATTATGTACCAAAAGGAGAATTGGTTATAAGAGTATTGACACTTCTGTGCCAGATAGAAGATTAATCTTACCTTCAGAATCCAAATATGCCGTGACTCGATTATTGGTAGTGCATGTATTGGCCTTGGCGTTTAATTTCATATTATGGGTCATGACATTAGCTGCAAAATACACTCATCTCGGGGGTTCTCCCTTGTGGATTTCATTTTGTATCCCTATGTCCATGTGGGTATTTATATTTTCATTATTAAGTTTCCTGGTAGATATCATGTTGTTTACCACTTATTTGAATTGGCCCGGTTGGCTAATGTTAGCCACCACCATTGCCGCGGGGGCTTGTGGTTCTCTTTTATGGGAATTACGTATAAGAGTGATATCGAGAAATTATCAAGCATTAATGGATCAGAACGCGGGAGAGACATATACTGACACTTATTCTATTCAAGATTTGACACTAGATGATTCCACACGAGCAGATGACGTTAAGACATCTCGTTCAATGCGTAAAGACGTGGGTAATAATTCACTGGACGAACCGCAAGTGACATACCATCCAATCTTCAATTAATTAGATGACTTTTACTGTCAGCTCATGTTTTAATTAATCAATTATTGTCATTGTTTTTCAATTCTATAAAAGAAAAAAATGATAAAAAAAATCTCGATGGAATTGGATTGGTTATTATTTACTATTGTTTAAGGAAGAACTGATTAACGGAAAGTATATGCAGTGAAAGGGGAGACTACCAAAGATGCGTATTAAGAACATTTACGCAAAGTTAAAAGGTGTAAATTCTGGTTCTAATATTGTCCCAGTCAACGTTTGGAGACCCACTGATTACGTTTGGAAACGATCCCCGAATCAGATCATTCACCCCTTTTATAGACCAACTAATTTAGAACAGTTTACAGTTTGCTTCTCTGAACAAGAGAACTCACTGGTTGATAACGAACGCATTTTCCCCCTGTTAATAAATCATCCGAAACATGCAAAGAAATTTTTATCATCAGGTTCTATCAGTTTTGAAACTAAGCAAGATGTACATAATTGGTTGACTAAATATAATACGGCATTGAATAAGAAATCGAATGGACCATTGAATTCTATAAATACAAAACAATCATTGGTGAGTCCCAGTTACCTTAAGGAGTCTTACCCAAGTCAATTAGATGAAATTGTGCAATTGTTCCAAGATGATATTTTGAAAATTGAAGATCCTGTAATACTAAACTCTTTAATTGATTATATTCTTTTAAATCGTAAAATTGGAATATTTATTGAAGATATCTATTTTTATCTTTTACAAACTCATTCAAACTCATTAGAGAAATGGCAATTAATAGCCAAGTCCATAGCTTTACATTTACAATCCAAGTTTGACACTTTTAACACTGTGGAGAAGATACTATCACAATTATTGCTTACGTTAGACGAATTACCTACAAAAGACATTAATCGTGTGAATTCCATATTGGATCAATTATTGAACGGTATTACGAAACGATTTGGGTTCCATGATTGTATCCATCATTTGCAACCTGTGGTATTAGATCAATTATTGTCCTTTTATTTATTGAAGCAACAAAATTTAATAAAGAGTAAATTGATTATCTCTGAAATCTTTAAACAACATTATAAACCAAGTGATAAATTGATTTCTAAATATTTGAATTTAATCGATTTCAAATTGAATAATTTGCCCAAATCCAAGAAGATTATCACCCAAAAATTGGCATATTTATCTGATTTTAGATCTCTGATTGAAAATTATCCAACGATTTCAATCATTAAGTATTTAATTCCGTTGTGCCAACATTTTAACGAATTGACTTCTTTGATAAATATAATGCACAAAAATGGATCCAAGACGTTTTTCGATGAGACAACACCTATGATAATTCAATTGTGTAATTCGTTGAAAAGCGTTAGTAATTCGAACTCTTTAGTGAAATCTTCAAACCTTTGTTCTATACTCCACACAATACAAACAGTGTACGATAAAGAAGTTTTACCAGAGAAATTTGTGAAAGAATTCATATTGGAGTTTGCAAGTAATGGGAATTACCATATGATGGCACATTTGATTGAAAAATATCATATTAAATTGTCACCTATCTTTTTAGAACAATTGATAAACAGAATTCCAATTACGACCAATATTTCTCATCAAGGCAAACAATTTTGGAGATCATTCTTATTAACATCGAAAAATGAATTGTCTGTTGCCTCACAATCGTTAATAGATACTATAATTACATAACATTTACATATATATATATATTCCGTCTTTTAACCATTATAATAATAATGTAACTTTTTTCTTACAAATATGATATATCATATTAATCTGAAACATCGAACTTTTTATAAAAAGAACAAATACAGATAAATGACTTTAAATGATACTATTGGTGATATTATGAGGAGTAGTATATGTTGGTGATTCTTTTGTATGTAGTGGTACGATTGTTTGTACCAGTAGAAGCTTCATTAGTAACGGATCTGAACAAGAGCCTTTTCCTGATAGAGAGTCCCATAAAGGTCGATGAACTGTTGAATAAAGATAACTTCCTCGAGGATAAATTTCCCTTTCTCAGTAGATCATGTGTAAAGGATGCATTAGAATCATTTTTACCGGCCTGTTTAAATATAGATGTAGAATCTGTTGATGTGACGGTAAGAGTCGAGACTGCTATAAAGTTATCTATATGCCAGTTTGAAGCATCTGGTTTAAGGAATCTCCCCATTTCATGTAACTTTCAAGACGATATAGAAAATATGATGGACTGTATGTTGCAGATAGAGAGTTCTAATCAATGGTGGACTACATATAATGGTTATTATCAAAATTTACCTACTATATGTAAAGAAAATGCATTACCATATCATAGAGATCAAATCTTGAAGACATTTTTGAATGTAACAGACTGGTTTGATAATTTAAATGATCAATGGGCTGATAATTTTGAAGAGTTCGTTGATGAGATAAATGATAAATCACTTAATCGAATGCAAGATATTGATAATTTGTACCAAGGTAATATTGATAGATTAAAGTTTCAAGCTGATGATAGTTTTAAAATCATTAACGATAATTTCGAATCATTTTTAAAAGAATTGAATATTTCTATGGAAGAGAGTAAATTACACTACATTAACGAATATGAATTGAAAGATATGCAATTATTAAATGAACTTGATAAATTGAAAATGGAGATTGTAAATATTGCTAATCACATTAATGATACTAATATAGTTCATGAAGTGGAAACTATTAAATCAAACACTATAAACAATTGGAAAGAAATGAATGATATAAGTTCAGATTTATTAGAAGCAAGACGAAGAGATCAATTGAATTCTGAAAAAGAATACGAAAAATTTCTGGTTAATACAAGAAATAAATTCAAAATTATGGATCAGGAATTTCAAAATATTCAATACAATGCTCTTGTAACAATGAGTGAAGTCTTACAAAATAATTTAACTCCAGAGTTGCTTAGTATGAAAAATCAATTTATCAATGAATGGATATCCATGACCACTATATTAAACAGAGATTTATTGTTATGGAATGATGAAATATTTTCAAAATTTAATAATATCTCTCAGCAATTAGATAATACGATGAATAAAGTCAATTACATTGAAAAGCGAATGGATATATTTGTATCATTTATTAATGGATGTTTTAAATATTTGAATTTTGCGATGACTTCAATTAGAAATTTAATTAGTTTTACCATCTTTAGAAAAGAATTCTGGATGATCATTAGTTGCGTCTGTCTATTTAGAAAGATTAATATTAAAATGCTCAGTTTTTTTTCATTCCATAAATTAATCAATTGGTGTTTTGTGTTATTGGCTATATATTTTGGTAACAAATGTGGTTCATTATTTATCATTGCCTAGCATAGAGCATTTATCTTTTATATAATATGTATTTAATTATTTGGATTTTAAAACTTGTAAATGGAAACCTGGGTTTGATGAATCACGTCTACGAGGTGATCGTTGAGTGGATGATGATGGCGATGAATTTATCCAAGAGTTTCTATTTGACGTATGTTTGGAATCTTCACTGAGAATAGTAGACACTGTAGAGTAACTTGAAATTGAATTAGAATGAGGTTTCAAATGAGACGAATGTAAAAGAAATGATGTCTCTAAAGATTCGAGTTTACATGATTGATCTTTAATTTCTGATTTGGTATCAGTTAATTGATTTTTTAAAATAGTATTTTCATTTAATAAATTTGTTGAATCAATCTCTTGTGTATTGATATAGTCAAGAAGATCCGAATTGAGTGTTTCCTTTAAAGTCATTTTTTTCAACAAATTATCTATTTGTAATTGAATGTTGGAATTTTCCATCTTTAATTCCTTGAGTTTGGTTTTCTCCTTTGTGAATTCTGTTGTTTCTATTAATAATTTATTGAGTACATTATTATCAGTATTATTTTTAGGTAGTAAAGTAAGGATCTCTGTCTTTAATGATAAATTTTCATTTTCTGTTTGTAAAAGTAAATTATGTGGATTTTTTTCCTTCTTTGTCAATTTATCATTTATTGAATCAAGATTCTTTTGTAAATAATCAATTTCAATTTGATATGATTTAAATTTCCAATCCATCTCTTCACTGAATAATTTATATCTTCTTTCATTATCAATAAAATATTTATTGGAATAGAGTGTAGGTTCTTTTATTAATTGACAAGATTTTCCAAATCTTAAAGTTTGTAAAGTTTCATCTTGAGATACAGGTGATAATGAACAATTTAAAATTAAATTTGATTGGAAATTACCAAATAATGGTTCTGATAATAATCTGTTTAAATTAGTGTTATGTTGTGGTTTTTGATTATCAACCATTTGTGTTAATTGTTTAACGTTTGCCTCTTCTGAACATTTTATATCAAATATGCATAATGAATTTTGCTTTATAGTGTCCTTAGCCAAATCAAATTGTGTTATATTAAATTTTATCAAACGATGACCATTGGTAGATGGTTGTAAAAAAGGCTCCAAATATGATAAAGTTTCATCTAATGATGTAACATATGCCTTTGTAAGATTCTTAATAGTGAATTGATTCTTTTCATCGTGTTGCAAATTTAAGTTAGTTGAATTATCACATTGTAGATCATGTATCTTATCATTAATGATCTCCACAGTGGATATATTAAATTGTACACTCTTTGAGTCTGTCAATTGGTCCATTCGATGGAATATCTCTTCTAATATGCAATTTACTATACCATTATGTCTTCTTCTAGATCCGAACAGAGTGTAAGTGTTACCAGTATCAGGGAACCCGTAAGTGATCAAACTAACATTGATCCCGTGCAGTAAAGAACTGACAATGTTATCTGTCAACTCATGCGTTATATCAGATTGAGAGGAGAATGGGGAAAAGATCTTATCGAATTGGAAAGTCTCTTCCTCATTTGAATGCAAATTACCAATCCCCATATTTGAATGGAATTTAATAGTGTTATCTTCAAACAATCGAGACTCATCGAGCGTATCATCAGTGTCATTAGGTTTCAATCGCAGACACACTTTCATCGTTGACCGCTTGCTATCTATCTTTCTCTCTTTGATTAGTGTGTTTAAAACAGATGGTGAAGAAGGCCCTTTTTAATTTCTATAGAAAATCAATTAACGTCAGGCAACATGAAATTTATAAATAGATACAACAATACGAGAGTTTTACGATGTTACAAGAAATTGCAAATTAATTAGTGTTGTTTCAGATATACGATTATCGACATAAGGACGTTACCTTTTTAAATTTTTTAAAATGCCCATTCAGACAGGGATAACTGTATAAAATAAAATGTTTTCATCATTTACAACACTGAGTATTTTTGCCATAAGTATATATATTTATAGTAATATTAATAATAAGGCTTCACACCGTGTTGAAACCTTTCAATAACGGTATGAAATCCTTAGTATTTGGTGACGATTTATCCCGTTTTAACGATACAAAATGAAGATGAAATAAATTTTTCATTTTTAATTTTCCATTATTTTTCTTTCTTTATATATGAAACAAGGGCAGTTACCCGGAATTGGTTTGGTTTAATGGTAATGTTAAACATTAGGGTTCCTATGAGTGAAGATCTATTAACAGTCAGTAGAGAAGAAGGGTAAGATGCTACGGGCTGTTCAAGTAAAGTCACTGTTGTCAACGAGGGCGTTGCCAGTGTGTCGAGGGGCCACAACGGTGCTGTGTCGGTATTATAGGAGAAGAACGGGAACGACATCTCCGGTCCCATCTCTGCGGGATGGTCGAATGAACAGTAAAGGCCCCCTGCCGGCCTCTAAAGAGGTATTCCTGTATGGCAATAACCAGGAAAATGTAATCGATTCTTTGAAACAGTTAGGTTTGAAGGAGTTGCCTCGAGGGAAAGAAACTGAAGATTTCTTCATCACTTATTTGAAACATTTCAACACTGGATTTAAAAAGAGTAAACAGAACTTGAATAGATTACAAACCACTTTACAAAATCATGAATTAAATGATAAAGATAAATTTAATGTCTTATTAGAATATCTAATAAATGAAAGTGTATTAGAGTCTAAGAGACAATTGCAATTCAATAAAGAGCAACTCATTCAAATGAAATTGGATCAATTAGAGAAAAACCAACAATCCAATACATTAACCAACGATTTGGAAGGTTTTGTTATGAATAACCTTTTTGAAAATGATCTGGAAGATAATTATTTGAATAACACTAAATTTATTTTCCAGATATTGACAGATATCAACACAAATCATTTAGAAAATTGGCAAGATTTCATCTCCATTGAACAATTGGTCACAATTTTTGAAAATTGTAAAACGCTACGTGAACATCGTTGGAAATTTCAAGGTTTATACCTTTCTGGTCAAATATTATATTCTTCAGGTAAGATTAGAGTGGATCCAATAAATGAATCATTTTATATTAATGCATTAATCAAGTTTAATCAATACAAAATCGCTTTTAAATTATTTCAATCCAGACAATCTGAAGTCAATGAACGTTGGTGGAATGAATTAGGGTTGATGATTACATTGGTGGGGAATAATTTAAAATCTTTTAATAAAATATTGCACCAAACTGATACTCAATTCCCCTGTGGATCATATTTAAGACCCACAATATTAAGATTGGCTATTAAAAAATATTTGAAAACTGGTACTAATAAAACAAAAGTTTTAACATTATTAGAAAGATTTTATCAAATGGTTGATGAAATGGGAGTTATTACAACAAGACCCAATGAGAAAAATATTGTGTTTGAAAATGAAGAACAAGGTAATGAATATTTAAATCAATTGGAATCACCCACATATGATGATTTTGTATCTATTGCTAATTCATTACTTTATAGTAATAATCTCGATTTGATGGAAATTTTCTTAAATAAATTATTATCAATGGAAAATGTTGATGAAACTATTTGGCAAATGTTAATCATTCGAACAAGATTAAATTTAGTTAACGATTTTAAACAATTGGAACAATTATTACCAGCAAAGAGAACGAAAACACAAGAGTTACAAGTGGAAAGTTTTGAAAAGCAATTTAATGAAATAAGTTCTAAATATGACAAAACCAATCCAATAATACGACATCTTTTCTTTGATAGTGTTAATGAATTGGTGTCCAAACATACACTAACATCTTCCATTTCCAAGACTTTGGGAGAGATCGTTGATCCTGAGGACTCTGGTGAAAAACTTTCCAAAAATTTCAATACCATTTTAAAATCCTTATTAGCCAATGATAATATAATTGATGCTACAACTATATTACTACAATTAGAAAAATCTCTTAATAATGAAACGTCATCAGGTCCAAATTTGAATGCACATCATTATGCAATTTTTGTGGAATACTATACATTAAAGGCATTGAAATCTAAGAAACAATACAATGAATATGAGAATAAAGTGATACAACTAACGGAAAGAATGAATGAATTGGGGATTCCATATAATTCAGTCTTCCTTACCAAATTATTAATTTTCTATAGAGAAACTAACAATTTCAATCGTTGTTTCCAAGTTATCAATAATACGCTATCAGATGCAAATCAACAGATACCAACATTGAATACTGGTAGATTGGTTACACAAAGACTTTATTTTGAAATATGGAAAGTATATTTCCAATATTATAGAAGTGTTTCACTTGAATTACTAGGTGATTTGAAAAATAAAAACAGTTTTTCGATATATACCAAAGAAAGACAAATTTTAAAACCAATGTATGATCTAAGGGCATTATTCAATGTAATGATCAACAGAGATAATATTCTTCCAAATTTGATGTTTACTAAAAACATCATTCATACTTTTATTAAATCAAGAGATTGGATTGGTTTACCAGCAGTTATTACCAAATTTACTAAATTTCATGGAATTGATTTGACTCCAGATATGATTCAATTTCTACTGGTAGGATTAAAAAAAGAATTCATTGCTTTAGAGACGGAGAGACAATTAAGACAAAATAATGGAATGGCATTTATAAAGGCAAGACAAATAGCACTTGAAGAGGCTAAGACATTGCAGAATACTGGCAACATTTTAGCCAAATTTGATTCACAGACTGACATATCAGATCAATTGATACAAAGAATTATTTTACTGCTAAAGTATAAGAATCCTTATGATGCAGATTTTAACGAAGTCTATAATGTTTTTGAAGAATTTCAAATGATAGATTATTATCCTACCAAAATTATAGAATCTTGTAAATAAAAATTACATAAAAGTATATTTAAACTAAAAGGTAGAAAATTACTTTTTACTTAATTTCATCCATTTGGGTACTTTGTTTAATGTTTTTTTAAGTTTTGGCTTTTCATCTGTCGTCTCTTTATGAAGTGCATGGCTGGTATCACCATCAGTTTTCTTTTCTTGATTGGTTACTGGTTTCGATGGTAATTCAACAGTCTCCGGTATTTGTTTGGCTTCTTTTATAAAATTATCTTTCAAGTATGGACCCTTCTCGTGGACTGAATCAGGTTCAAAAAGAAGCACTGTCTTTGAAGTAAATTTTAAATCTTCCAACAACAATTTATCGTCACATACTAAATGTTGGTGTGGATGTGTCTGGTACAGTTTGAAAGTCATTTGTTCCTCTAATAAAGTCTTGGACACTTCGTGGTAAACTGTTTGCATTGTTTCAACTGGAGAAAAAGCAATCTCTAAGAAAGTAAGATCTGGGAACTTAATCCTTACTAGACACTCTATAATTTTTTTCCTGTTAAGCAAAGCAGCTTGTTGTTTTTTCTCTTCTTGCATTCTTCTTGTCATTAATGGACCACCTAGGTTACCAGTTTGTTTTGATAAAATCTGTTGATACTTCCTTGCATGTTCTACATTCAATTCATATGTACTTTCATCTTCATCTGATAATTGAGTTAATGACGATGTCTTGGGAGGCAGATAAACAGTTGGTTTATGCAATTCATGTATAGTCTTCTGTTCAGTAGACTTATTCTTATCCAATACTTTTTCAATTTTATTTTCCTCTTGTTTAGTATTGTTCACATTGTCATTTGCTATTGTTTTATCATTGGGTACTTCTACTGATATGGAACAAGATTCATTTACACCAAGATCTTCAAAACTCTTACCTTTCACTTCATTAAATGTATACACTGATGACACAATTCGTAGCTTAATTTGATCTAAATCACTAACTTCCCAATTTTGTTTCAGACTTAAAGCAACAATGACTTCAGTGACAATATTAGAAGTGGTTAATTGTTCGATAGTAGATCCTATCCCACTTACTTGAAATCGTATTTTGATTGGTTTATCTGTTTTGACGGTCTCCTTTGCCGCCTCCACTAGGTCAAGTCTAACACCAGCGGATAAGTTTAGTAGTCTCCAAGGTAAATCCATTGTTACCTGCTTGTCATTATGCAAAAGAGTAAAGTTTTTATTTTCAATCTTAAAATGAGTTAGACTCTGGTTTAGGACATCATTCAAATTTGTGCTAGGAGTCACTTTAACTTTGAAGCTCTGGAATTGGTAATTGACAACCACGGTAGCCATTGTCTCTTGTATTTGTCGATCCTCTTTGAAATTGTTGTTGCAAATGTGGCAAAAATAAGATTTATATCATTTTTTAAAGGCGGCTCTATGAGTTGAAAAAGGAATAGGAACTAAAACTATTAAAGAAGAGTAACGATTGATGGAATAATGTATTAACAGTTTTCATTAAACTATGAAGTGGTCTTCGAACCCAGTAACAACTTGCTTTGAATGATAGTCACACTGCTCATGTGATGTTGTCGCTTGTTTGAAATGATTCACGTTCCATTGGTAAAACAAGTTACAGGAATCACAGTTTAAAGAAATAATTGAATCGTATAGACCACTATCTGAATTAAACATGGATTATTGAGATGGTAGTTGACCAACGGAGTTGTAAATTGATTATAGATACTTTACTCTGTCACGTGTATTTTTATTACCGCATTGGGTAATTTTCAATATATTTCCACTTCCCCTATGTTGAAAATTAATGAAGATGATCTGGACGTGTAAGGCTAACACATTCTCTTTAGAATAACCACATATAGTGTATCCATAAAACGATGTTGGGAGAACCTTCGGATAGATTACGAGATGCAATTATAGAAGGGAATCTATTAATTGTCAAGAGACTTTTGAAAAGATTTCCTTCCCTGTTAACCAATATTGACCCAACTAACGGCTGGAGTTCATTACATTATGCTTCATTCCATGGAAGATATCTGATATGTGTGTATTTAGTTCAGTTGGGACATGATAGAAATGAGATTATTAAGACATTCAAGGGTAATTCGTGCGTTCATTTGGCTTTAATGAATGGACACGAACAGACTACACATCTGCTTTTACAACATTTCCCTCGATTTATTAATGAAACTGGTGAAAATGGTAGAACTCCAGTTCATGTGGCCTGCATGCATGATTATTTCCGTTGTTTAAGTCTGTTGGTTAGTGTGGGTGCCGATTTGTCCACTCCTGATGATAATGGTGACACTCCATTACATATTTGTCTCGAATACAGCAGTGCTGAATGTATGAAATTATTATTACAAGAGGGGATTGACTTAAATATAAAAGATCAGTTGAATTGGAAACCAAGTGAAGTGGCCGAGACGTTTGAATTCTACAAATTATACAATAAGATGAAGAAAGAGATGGAATCTGTGAAACGATCCAGTTTCTCATTTGCATATAGGACTCCAATCGTGGAATCAAAACCTACTTTTGAAGATGGACCTTCCCCCGTACTGGCTATGATGGGATCACCAAGATTGACTAACATTACAAGCAATAATTTAAGGACCACAGCTACTGCTTCAAGAATGGCCTCTTTGTCTACACCATTCAATAATACATCACGAAAATCGTCAGAGTCAAATAGAAGTTTCACAAAAGAAATTACACCACCAGGAGTGGCGGCATCCGTATTGATAAATAGTTCCACACAAGATACTATTAAACCATCTGGGAAGACATTTAGTGATGATACGATGTTGAATAACAGATATATCTTAAGCAATTTATCTGATGAGAATCAAGTGAGGACTAGTGTAGAATTGGATACAGTAGTTTCTCCAACAGATAGAGTTAGAAAGCGTGTTTCATTATTAAATATTCCAATTGCTAAGCTACGTAATGATGGTAGTAGTGAAAGTGTTCATTAAAAAATATCAATTTGCATTTATAAAAAAACCATCCATAATCCATTAATATTCATATTATTAAGTATCATATTTTATTTATCCTTGAAAATGTATATATATCATTTATATTAGCCTACATACATATGGATCAGAGTATACCACTTTTCTTTAGATTTTGTTGAATTATTAAATCAGTAACTGCACTTAACACAAATTTCATGGTTTCTGTATCTGTTGCACAAGTTCTCTTCACGTAAATTGGTTTATTTGATCTGTTTAAACTTAAGAATATTTTTTCAAAATAACGTAAACCTGCTTCAGCATCACCGACACGCCCTGTATAATCTGGGAAATATTTCCTAATTGGTGTCTTTTTGACCTTTTCTTCAAAGATGTCAATCTTATTTAAAAATAAGATAAATGGTGTATCACGAAACCATTTAGAATTTAATAATGTGTCAAATAACATAATAGATTCATGCATTCTATTGACTCTTTCGTCTTCAAATAGCATTTGATCGTATTCACTGGTAGCCAATACAAATACCACAGCGGTAATTCCTTGGAAACTATGAATCCATTTCTTTCTCTCTGATCTTTGACCACCTGCATCTAACACCTTAAATTTAGTCGATCCAATGTTGAATAAATTTTCTGTAATACCAGTAGTCTTTATACGACCTTTCAAGATATCATCATCTGTACAAACGTAATCGGGATCAGCAAATTTGGTAACATTATCGAAATAGTAAGCAGCTGAACCTTCTAATTGAAATTCATTAGAACGACCAAAACATTGTTTGATACCTTTATCATTTTTCCAAAGTTGTTGTACAGCATCAGCAATTTCATCATTAGTGTAGTGTCTCTTAGATTCGTTGACATTTTGTTTTTTTGCAATAAACATTTGATCATCACCAGGTTCATTTAAATTTTTGGATATTTCAGTGTATTTATTACTATCACTCAAATTGTCATCTGTGTCACTACTATCATCGCCTTCCCCATCACCGTCCATGTTCTTCAAAGAGATCTGATCTTTCTCGAGATCGAATGCTTTCACTTTACCTGTACTTTGTACTCTTCTCTTTGTCTCATACCTTTCAGAATATTTTAATACATAATCGTTTAAGAAATTGGAACCACCTGCTACATTGGCATCAATCAATTGTAAAGTTTGAGTCTTTAACAGTATTGATTTGCAATTGAATAATTCTGGGTTAGTCTTGGGATCATCACAATCCAATGGAATACCCAATTTTCTGGCTTGAATTATTAAAAGTTTCATGGATTGAATTGCATCAGCCCAAATCACCTGAGCGTATTGTCTTCTCTCTTGGTGTGTAAACCCACCTTGATGTAATAATTTTAATTGTTTCAATACAGTAGACTTACCAGATTCACCAGCACCAAGCAACAATAATTTCATTTCATTCTTCTCTCGTTGTTTCTCCATTTGTAAAGATTGTTCTATAGCATCATTGGCTCTCTTACTTTGTAAAAATGGATCATTTTCATCCTCTTCATAAACGTGTGTACTAGTAGTGCAACCCATTACTTATTTTATCAATGTTGTTTATCAATGAGTTGTTACAAAAGCTTGTTGATTGTATTACAACGATGAGAAAAAGTTTTATAAATGAGATTGATTAATTGAGATGATAGAAAACATTTCTAAATAATTTAATTAGTTGTCATTCTGAAACAAAAATTCATGTCAATGTATTATGTGACGTTTTTGAGGTTTATTAGAATATTCCATATTGGGAAAAATTATTTACCAGATATATATAAAATGAAACATTCCAAAAAAAATAGTGAAAGTTAAATATAACAATATGGTATTAAATTATATGTATGTACATGAGTAGTGATAATTTTGTTTTAATTAGTAGGGAGGAAGTGGTTAATTACTTAGAAGGGTTTTCAATCAGAATTTCCCAGCGTTGGTGAAGGTTTGACCCATATTTTGCATGTTTTCTCCAACTTTCACATTAGTCTCGAAATATTTAGCCACACATCTGTCCAAACAAGTGGATTCACCTTTATTTAATTCACCTTCATTGTAAGAAGCGTTAATACATTTCTTGTAACAGTTGTCCACCAACTTGTTAAACATGTCAGTAACTAAATCCAACTCCGTTTCAGCGGCTTTGATCTTTTGTTCAGAAGATAGTTGTGGTTGACCGTTACCTAAACCTAAGAAAGACATGACAGTGTAGATATAGATATATATGGGGGTTACTATTCTTGTTCGTTAACAGTTTCTGATCATTCAAATTTTGATTTCAATTTTTCTCTTCTTTAACAGATGCGTTACCCTGAAATAAGCAATATTAATAAGAATTACCAGTCATTTAGTATACTAATTATAGTATTATAATATATTGCAGTTTTATTACAACCCGTTTACATAATGTTATCTATTCTTAGCACTTGCTATCATCATCATCGTCTTCCTCGTCCTCGCCTTCAGTATCTGGTTCAAAAATACTATTAGTTGTTTCAATCTCTAAGGCATTAATTTCATCTTCTTCTTCCTCATCATCATCGTCTTCTTCTTCATCATCACTATCATCTTCATTATCTTCTTGATCTTCATTATCTACATCATCCTCATGCCTGGCTCTATGTATATCTTTAATTTTTAATCTTAAATTCTCAACAATATCATTCCATTCACGCATCCCTCCCATACCAATGTCACCACATATGAGTACTTTTTCCACTGGTTTTAATACTTCCAAGAAGGGAAAATTCTCTTTCAACATAATTAAATGTTTCCTAGTCATTGGATTTATATACATAAATGTATTCATAGCCGGTGCTACGACAACGGGTGTTTGACTTGTCCAGTCTCTAACCACTGATGTTAATAGGTTATTACAAATACCATTTGCCAATTTGGCTAAAGTATTAGCAGATAATGGTGCAATTAAGAAAATGTCAGCCCAACGTCTTAATTCATGAAATAACAAAATATCATTGTTAAAATCTGTAGCATTAGCGTCTTCCTCTCTCCATATTTTCACATCAGATGATATTTTTAACCCATTAAGGAAATGTTCAGCAGGTTTAGTGACAATCAATTGGATGGAAATTCTGTCTCTTGTATAAATTTGGAATAATTTATCAATAATTAATGGAATTTTAATGGTTGCTACAGAACCAGTAGCACCT
The DNA here is from genome assembly GCA_003708535.3 of Kazachstania bromeliacearum. Taxonomy (NCBI): domain Eukaryota; kingdom Fungi; phylum Ascomycota; class Saccharomycetes; order Saccharomycetales; family Saccharomycetaceae; genus Kazachstania; species Kazachstania bromeliacearum. Next base: position 78,194 of record PPOP03000027.1, on the reverse strand, counting down.
AAAAGAATATGGAATTTTTTATCATCTTGGTTTTGGAAAAATTGTGTGAATGGTATTGGTGATTCATTAATTTCATCTTGTCTCTTGAATACTAATTTATTACTACTAGGATTAATATTCGTAGCAGTAGTCGTTGTTGTTGCTTTTATTGTTGTAGTAGTATTTTTTGTCGTTTTCGTAGTGGTAGTTGTAGTAGTAGTTGAGGTTGTTGTCGATACCTCTACAGGTGATATTAATTTGTTGTTGCTTTTTGGTATGCTATGGTCTGAATCGTGCTCATTGAGTGACATTGCACTTGGTGTCTTATTAAGATAAATAAAATCACCGGGCATATGAACAGAACAGTTCTTCTCTTCTAATTCATCATTTACTGTATCGGATGTGTCTTCATTTTTAATATTATTATTATTAGTGTTACCATTAGTGGCATTGTTCTTCGGTACCGGTGTTGTACTAATCGAGTATCTGTGATGTGGTACATTCTCGGAATCCTTCATAGAAAATGACACTGTTGCATTTGCCACTTTCGGTTTACTCAACAGAATGTTACCAGTGCCCTTCATGCCTGTATCATTTAACCCAGTGTTGTTGTCGTTGCTTTTCAATATCGTCTCACCAGTGGCCACTGTGTTGTTATTCCGGGACTTTTCCACTATGCTATTCTCCTCACTCAATGCGGGATCCACTTCACTGCTAGTTCCATCACGACTTCCACTCATCTTTGAGGCCTTTTATTGCTCTTCTTCTGTCTAGTCTAAATAATAAGGTGATGATACATTGATAAATACGTATTTTATAAAATTATATGACAAATCTTCGCTGCGTCATTTTTAAACAGTGCGAAAATACTAATAGTAACGTCACAAAAACTCGTATGCCCATTTACCATATATGTTGTTACTTGTAGTGGGTGGTGTTTTGTTACGTGGTGCATTTGTATTAATGTTACTCGTAGCTACAACTTGTGGATCTTTGTGAGAATTTTGGAGCTTGTTTGGTAAGGATCTCATCGTGATTTGCGGAACGATTTTCAGGGCATTGACTCTGGTCAAACCGGACTTTACATGGGAATAACGGTTTAAGTGTGTGGTCCACCCTTGCACGCTTTTACTATGCCTCTTGATCCAAGTCCTTTTTCTATCAATATGTGGTCTTGGCTTGAGTAATTTGGATTTATTGTAGAATGGACGTAATAATCTCTTGGGGGCCGGTTTATGGTGAGTCGCTGATTTCTTTTGAATGTGACTATGTGATAATCTACGGTGGTGTCTCATTTGGTAAATATTTTGTTTTGTGTGTGATTTTGTTATTGTATTAAAAGATTTAAATTAATTGATTGTTATTATTTAGTGTCATTGTTTTTTATCACAATAATGAAAGACTAATGTTAAAATGGTCAACAATATTTTAAATAAATGTTCTTAATATGATGATTGCTTATATAAAATGACGTTTTATTTAATAGTCTAATTCTACAGTGGCTTTACTCAATGGTCTTTTCTTCGAATTAATCGTTGTTGTTGTTGTGACCGGGACGTGACCAGTTGAAGCCGGCTGATTTATCCTCTCCTTCATGAATATCTCATATATGGACTGTTTCGTAGTAATATCCAATTCTTCAAATTCTACCATGTTAGGAGGTAAATGTCGTTGAGCTTCTTCCCATTGCGGTAACGGTGTATGATTTCTAAATTGTCTTTGTAACATTTGCTTAAACATTTGTTTCCTTTGTTCTCGTTGTCTTTCCTTTTGAACAATCATTTCTTGTATCTTATCCTTTCTTATTTGAATCATCTGTTGAATCAATAAATCAATATCTTCTTCATCAATGGTTTTCAATTGTTCATCAGCGGTTAAGTATCCCTTAATAGTGGAGAATTGTTTCTCCAAATTATTATCATCCCATTCAAATTTTTGATTTATTAATATTTGTTGTGCTATAGATCTTTGTCCATTCAAGGTTAGCTGTCTTTCATTAACCACATCATAAAATAAATCTAAGGGATTGGATCCATTTCTACCAAGTAAATTGATAAACGATGGTTCATGGGAAATAATTGGATAGATGTCTTTCCAATGAGAATTTGATCTAATTGTACATTTCTCTTGTAACAATTTTTTAAAATTATCACGAGCTATTCTATCCTTGGTGTAAGTCTTTTCCTTTAGTAATGACAATTCATCACGTAGTGTATTTTCATAAGAATCAACAATAGTCAAATATTCCTTTAAAATATCTTCGTGTGTTAAATTAGTGAAATGTTTATTAGCCATAAATCTTTTATTATTTTCGAAAAGGTAATTTTTGGTTAGTTGTTGCCAAGAGATGGGCATTTCATGATTATTTGATTTAATATTAATAATACCTTGTAAATAATCTCTTAATTCCATTAATGCTTGGTCTTTCAACATGGCCAATTCTTGCTCATGCTTCGATCTTAGCTCATTGACATATTGTGTGAAAGTCGCTCTCTTGATAGATTCACTGACCACAGAGTGTTTATAAATGGGTTCTTCCGCTATTAATCTTTTCGCCGTGGACCATCTTGTATAATATTTAATTTGTGGTTTATTTTGTAACATTTCCAAGAAGGCATTTTCAAATTTATTAACTTCAGTGTGTTCTTTCAGTAATTGATCCTCTGTTCTATTAGATAAGTATTTTTCAAAGATAGATTGCTTCCACAGTGGATCATCATCTACAAGCCAATATCTATGTTCTTTAGTACCTAATTCAGATATGACTTTGCCAAAGGACCATGTAGCATCCACTTGATTGTCTTTCAACATTTGTACAAATTCTAATTCTGCTTCTTCTTTACTCTTGGTGTTTACTGTGAGTAAGACAGATTGATTAGCAAATTTTTGATCATTTGAAGTGAACACTGATATGGCTACCTTGGGAGTGTCGATCTTATCCTCTTTCTTTTCTGTCCCCACAGTAGCAGTCTCGGCGGCGGCAGCGGCAGCAGTAGTAGTAGTATCAGCAGCATTACTACCTGTAGTCACAGATGTCAGTTCTGGTGGAGTCCAACGAGATTCTCTTGTCTTTGCATTATAATAGTATACTTTCCCCTCCTTAGTTTTAGCCACAGCCCAACCAGCAGCTTTCAAACTAGCTTCATCAACCACCACAGCGGCTGCAGCATTGGGGGTAACTACCGCCTTTGCTGCTTCTGCCGCCCCATCTTCGTCTTCCCGTGGTTTCTCCCACCGGGACTCTTTTGTCTTCACATTGTAGTAATACACCCTGCCATTGGCATCCTTGGCCTGTCTCCATAGACTCATCTGACCTCGTTACCACTATCTTACCTTTGCTTAATGTCATTGGTACACTCTATATATGTTTAATCATTGAATATTTTACTACGTCGTGCCGCGTGAGCTGGAAAAGAATCACTATGAAATTTTAACACGAATTGTCACCATCTTATCGTTATCTCTAACCAAAGCTGCAAAGCGGTATTCACTGTCCTGTCTATAGTGAGAGTGTGTTGTGTGTTGTTATCGAGTCTGGTTAACAAGGTATCTGGAGCAGAAGAAACCGCGGTTCAACGCTGAATACAAGGGAAGTTACACAAGGGAATACACAAAAGACGTTTAAAAGGCTAGATGTCCACGAATTTTAACCAATCTTGGACCAATCCCGCCGAAGATACAGGCATTACTAGTGATCCCAACACTAATGGGAACAATAATTTAGAGAGTACGAATAGTAATGTTGCCAACCCAAATAGTGATTTGCTAAATTTTGCCGACAACTATAGTGCTTTGATCCAGGATATGGCACAAGAGCAAGATCAACAGAATCAAATAATAACACAAAATACTGGTGATAACAGTAATAATAATAATACTAATGATACTAATGATAATAACACTGCAACCAAAAATCAGGATAATAATGAAAATCTTAATATGATAATTGATAATTCTGGGAATAACAACAATAATGATGATAATAATACGTCCAATCCTCCAGATAAGGAAAACTTGGAAATGTTATTACAACATTATCAACAAATATTAGAGAAGAATGGTATTAGTAATGAGATCCCTTCTAAAGATACAAATACTGAAAGAAGATCATGTCAACAGTGTGTTCAATCACATACAAAATGTGTTTTCGTTCCTGATATTGGTAACTGTCTAGAATGTGAAACTAAGAGAAACAAATGTTCCTTTAGTGATAACGATCAACCTTCTAATATAGATTTGGAATCAAAAAGGTCAAACACTTCAAATAGTAAGCGTGATAGAAATGATAACATGGAAGAAACATCAAAGAGGAAAAAACAAGATATTAATAGTAATAATAATAATAATGAAAATGGTTCACAACATTATTCCAGTTTCTTACAAACTTTGTACAATTCAATGTCACCTCCAAGTAACTCACCAATGTATGAAAGTATATCCCCTTCTAATCAACATTTTAATAATAACAGTAAAACATTATACACACCCAAAAATATGGCTACACCAACAACGACAACTACACCAGCGACAAATATAATTCAACCATCAGTACAATATCCAAGATCATCATTTTATGTCGGAGCCACCTCCATTTACGATCCTTTAATTATAAATAATGTCAAATTAGATAATGTAGATCAAATTCAAATAACAAAGGCCACATCATTAAGAAAAGTGGCACCAAGTGTAGAATTTGTCCTACGTGATGATTACGATCAAAGAATGTACATTAGACAAGAACAAGAAGTCGACTTGGTGGAAAAATTAATTTATCCTCATGGTAAAATTTTAGTAGAGATTTTTTTCAAATTAATCCATCCTTATTTCCCCATTTTACATGAACGTGTGTTTTTAGAAAAATATTCTCGTTCATATAGAGAATTAACAGCTCCATTGTTAGCATCAATATATTCATTAGCATTACAATGGTGGGATTTCCATCCAAAATTAATTGGATTTGCTAAACCAGATGTAGTTGCCAAATTGAATGATATTGCATTTAAAACATTTTTCGATAGGATAAGTAGACCTAAACTTAGTATGATACAAACTGGGTTACTTTTATTACAATGTAGAAGTGAGAAGTCTGATAATTGGGTTCTTTGCTCTAATCTAGTGGCATTAGCAGAAGAGTTGGGGCTTGGCGTGGATTGCCAAGATTGGAAGTTACCTAAATGGGAAAAAGATTTAAGGAAAAGATTAGCTTGGGCTGTTTGGTCTCAAGATAAATGGACCTCTTTGGTGGAAGGTAGACATTCACATTTAATATTAGGGAGAAATTGGATGATTCACCTTCTTCGAAGGGATGATTTTCCACCTACATCTCCAACGATTGGAGTTGATTCCAAGCAAGACCCGTCGATGATCACTCCATTGGGGAACTTATCTCTTTTCGATATGAATCTAACTAAAGATGATTATGTTTCAGGAACTCTAATGTTTCAACAAATGGTATCATTGAGTATTATTGTGGGGGAAATTATGGATACATTTTATACACAAGGTGCCATCCATGTTAATACAAATATTGAACAAGTGTTAAAATTAGCTAAACCTTTACAATTAAAATTACGTGAATGGTATCATTCTTTACCACCACCATTATCGATGGGGAATTTTACTCCAAGGAAATTTAATACAAATGCCACATTAACTTTATCTTATTTTGCCGCTGAAATTACACTTCATAGGAAAATCATTTCCACATTAGCACCTGATACACCAAAGGAATTAGTTCAGGTTTGTCGTACCGCAGCTAGAACACGTTTGGTAGCTGCCATTGAATTTGTTAGAGATTTGAAATCTGAACATGTTAATTCGTTTTGGTATTCAAATTCTACAAATAATTTTATGCTAATTGGTACATTTGCTGCATTATTATATGTGACTTCAACCAGTGAAGAAGAAACTTCAGTGTTTAGAGATCTGATGCGTAATTATATTTGGATTTTAAGAGTGGGATCTAAATCTTTTGAAAAATTAAAGAATAGTTTAAATAATATGCACATGTTATTTGCTCAAGTACCAGGTTTATTAACTGATGAAGTGGCACAAGAATTTACACCAGGAAAATCTCATTCACAAATATTTAGAAATCAACAACAGCAACAAAAACCACCTATGTCGGCTTCCCCTGCCATTACTGATCAAGGTTCTTCTTCGCCATTAGTCACCATGACTTCCAGAAACGGTAACTTGTCCTCTGAAGTTTTACAAACAATGTCAAACATACAATCTCATTCACCTCTAATGCCCGTAACACGAGTTATCTCACAAAGCCCAAAGGTAAGTGGTAATCGTGCATCTCCCAGATCCACGGGAAGGACACCCGTATTTGATAAAAATAATTCATTCTCCAATGATCCATTAAGAAGCGGTGGTGGTCAGTTTGTTGAAGAGGAAAATAGTAGATCACCAAATTCTGTAAGAAGTTCGCATACCCCTTCCGTACAATACTCGCCTAACCATCAAAGTCAAGTGTCTGATTCGTTCAGTACTGGTGGTATTACCAACAGTGCAAGTTACACTCCACGTAATGATCAAGATTCCAACACCCCACAAACCATGCATAGGGAAAGTTCAGTGACACGTGAAGTGACTGATGAATCACGATTTTTGGATAATAAACAAAATAAACAAACTCTTGAAACTAACAAAGATAAAAATTCTAATACTAGCGTTTTCAATCAGAATAAAAATCCTCCCAATACTACCAAGTCATCTGAAGTTGATACATTATAAATACTTTAATATAAATACATAATGATTAATTGTAACATTTTAATAGAGATTGCATTTATATATTTATTTACAAGAAAGCATGTGGTTCAAAGGAATTTGGTAACGCTAGTGTTTTTAGCAGCAGCTACAAATTCACCTGGAGTCTCTACAATAACATGTTTATCAACATTAGGTCTATATTTCAATTGTTCTTTCTCTTCTTCCTTCTTTTTAAACAATAAATTTTTATCCAGTATAATGTCATCTTTCAAGACATTTTCCACTGGTGATGTCACTGGTTTATCATCCTGTAGTTCTTGTAATATCCCACTCCAAATGTCTTCCAATGTTTCATTGTTTTCTTCCTCACTAGTTGACAAATTCATAGTCACCCTTTTCTTCTTACTACTACCCAATTCCACTTCCACTTCGTTAACATTCAGGGATTTATCCTGCACAAATAATCTATTGACCAATTTCAATTCTTCAGCGACATCCACTCTTTCATGTGATTTCACTCTTCGTATTAGATCATTCAATATTTGAATCTTCAATTGATAACGATGTTCCATCTCTGCCACCTTTTGCTTCTGGTCCACCACATGTGTCAGTATCGAACCAAATACAACTACCCAAGCGACAGTTTTCAATATAGACATATCCACTTTACTTTTTGGTTTGACTGAGGTAGTCTGAGTCAAACTATTAGCCCTCAGTGGACTAATTGTTAATTTACGCAGGTAACTTGGTGCTACCGATCTCACAGGAAGTTTACACACACTTCTAAACATATTCCAGGCTAGATCTAACTGTATTATACAATTTCCTCTTAAGTTGAGTATATCACCCTTGTAATAAATTAAATATCTGAAAATAATAGTAATTAACTAAAACTCATTCAATTTCGAGACAAAAATATCAGATAATAAAGAAATATCATATAGCCATACGCAAACCTATGAATTACACCAATTATAAGTTACAATAACACAATCTGGTAGTAATAATCACTGTATAAAAGTGGATATCATCATTAATACCAGCTTCACGTGACACTTTATTATTATATCGAAACTGGAAAAAAAATAGTGAAAAATTTCAATTCATCTCATCGATTGTTTCTTTGGTTTGTAGTACGGTCAATTCTCTTATAGTGATACCAACCAGTTCGTCAGTCTTTTAACGTATAACTGATCCATTCACCATGGACCAAACAAAGAAGAAAGACAACAAATACTCGCAAGGGTCCTTGGACACCAATGTCCTGGATAATTTGAACAAAATCATCGAGAAATTACACGCTGAGAAGACCTCCAAGGACTATAGACCTTTGATTGAGTTCTGTCAAAAGGGTTTCACGCAACAGATTATACAGTCATGGTCATACTATGCTCAAGTGAATAACCATGCAATGTTTGCTCAAACTACGATGTGTTTAAACAAGTTAGTAAGACTTCTAGGTTGGGAACCAAGTACTATTGAATATGGTAGTATTTTAATTAGATCCATATTGACAGATCATGTGAAAGTGCTTTATAGAGGTCTAAACAACCTTCGTGGTCAAATTACTAATCCAACATTATATTTGATGAAAGAAATGATCATCTTTAATGGATCTCAACATATTGAAGATTTCATCTCATATTTCGATTTCACATTACCAAGTTTACCCAAGATTATGACACCTCCTAAATCAGAATTAGAAAACATTAAAGAAAATAAGAAGAGAACTTACAAACCAATAAGATTATCATTTATTGAATTTTGGTTGGCTTTACTGAGACATACTCCAGCTTTATTAAGAAAGGATATATTGACAGATAATTTCAAAATTATGAGTGCTTGGTTTAAATATATGGATAAAATGGATTCTAATGAAATTATGATACAGACAATTTCCACGTTCATTGATTCTATCTTAAATGAAAAATTATTCAAAAGAATGAGTAAAACTAAAGTGTTAAATGAATTTGCCCTATCTAAAATCCATACATTTTATTATTCTAATGATGAAGAATTAGTGAAGAAGACTAATGAGTTTTTCATTGCTTACGGTTGTACACCAAGTTCTAGTGTAGCATTCCCAGATAATTGTGTTTGGTTTAGTGAATCACCTGTCTCTGGTGCCAACACATCTGTACCTGTGGTTATAAATCAAAAGGAATTCAAAATTTATAATAAACTTTTATTCAACGTTTTAAGACTTTTTAAACCATGGGAAGATGAAATGCAATCTATGACAGTCACTAAAATATTAGAATATACACCTGAATTAGTGGCCCCATATTGTGCCAGTTTAGGGTCTTTGGGGTCGCATGATCCAAAGATGACTTCATATTGGTTTGGGTTAACTTTATTGTTAGGTAGAATAATTAATTTACCAATCCCATCGTTTATTGAAAAAGTAGAAACAGATATGGTTCCATCTACAGTTTTAGTCATTGAAAATATTATTCCATCATCTCTAACTAAATCATCTTTGACAAAGGCTTTACAACATGATAGTATAATTATTAAACAATTAGCATGTCAATTATTGGTATTTGCCTTCCAAAAATTAGAAACTGTTCTGGATCTATATGACAGAAAAGGTTGGTCTTCTTCTAAGGCAGCCATTACTACATCATTTTTGAACAGCGTACCAGACTTAAATGTTTTCACATCAACTTTAAACCAAGTGTACACCTCTCATAACGATAATAAAATCATTGCATTATCATTAACATTGATCTTGAAGCATTACAGTAGTTGTTTCCCTAACTTCTTCTCTGTGACTTTACCTTCATCAAATATCTACGTGGATATCATGCAAAAGAATTCATTTTCCGGTATGGATTTGGCTATATTGGATAATTTCTTACAATTTCAAGAATATAACAGTACTCAAACGAAATGGTGGAATTCCTCTTCAAACGAAAATTCTTTGTTTACATCTTTATTGAAATTAGCGTCTTCATCTAATTCAAACAGTTCTGTTTCGATTAAAATTGGTAAATTAATAGAAGGGCTTTTACATGGGTCTGTGGTGTTTAACGATAAGTTATTAGTGTCACCCGTTGTAGCCTTGATTACCAGTTTACAAGTGGTAACTGCCTCTATTGGTGAAGATTTCAACAAGATGGACAATATTTGGAAACTATTAGATCAATGCATTGCTCGTGCTATCAAGACTCCATATAAGTACGTTTCAATGGCACAAGACTACGAAAATGTTTCTCCATTCCTTATGACAATTGCAGAACAATGGAAATTTGTTACTAAAGATGATAACTACGATTTGATCTTGAAATGGGTTTCAGTTCTACTTAGAATAATGACAATAATAGGTGAATCAAGTAATGGTATTAAAAAGATTGCTAAAGATTTCTTTGATGATGCTAACAGTAATTACTTAGATTTCACTTCATCCGGTATTGAAAATTTAACTAAACCAGAATTCCTATTATCAAACTGTGTTGATTCCTCTTTCTTCCAATATATTAACTTATTGTCATTCAACAAGATGAAATCTATAAGTAGACTACCTGTCAATGACCTGGATGTCGTTGGTACCCTATTTAGAATAAAACTTTTATCAACAGATGATAAAGTCAAATATGATAATGAGTTTAAGAAAACCATAGTGGCATTGTTGGAACAAGTTGCTAAATATGCTTTGACAGCCAATGAATTCCAATTTATTGTACCAAAGATATACGCTCCATTTTTCGAATTAGCTTCCTCGGTTGAGAAAAATGAAGATACCCAAAGAAAGGCCCTTTTCATTGCACAACAATTGTTATATATTTTCAATGAATTAAACGGAAAGAACGATACCGATTTGAAATTGTTTTTGAATGAATGGTTATTGGATATTAAAGAAAAGAACATTAATTTGAATGATGAAGTCTTAGACCTAATATCTGCTATTTGCGAATTTTTAGATGTCAGTCAAATCCTAAAATTGTTAAATGAAAACTATCCTTTCTCCAACAATACTTTCTCATATCTTCTATTGAGATTATCTCATGAAGATGAGATAACTATCGATTATAATATTGTAGAAAAGTACTTCACTGCCATTAATGAAACCACTAGCAGCATTATTGCCAAACTTATTAAAGAATCTAAAATTGAAAATATTGAAACTTCTTCTTTAATTCCAAAGTTATTCGGTGAAACATCATATATCCCAATTCTAGAAGCATTTTTGAATTCTAAAAAATTTGTTGTGGATGATATCGTGAGCTTCTTGCCAATTATCACTGAACATAGTATTTCTATCGTAGTTGCCAATGGACTTTACACTCTCAGGGATGCTGATGATGTCATTAAGTCATTCATCGATAATGTCATCACTAAATGTTCTACAGAGTTTAAGGAACTAAGTGGCAAAGAGTTCGATGGCTCTCTTCAATTATTCACAAATCATTCTGAACAGTTATCGGATCAACAAAAGAATGATGTTTTGAATTTTGTAACTACTGAATACACTCACAAGTTTGGTAGTTCTGTTTTGGAGTTCGTAACCAAGTTAGCTTCATTTGAAGAAGATTTTATTATCAAATGGTTAAATAAGATGACATTATATGTTACCAGAATTTTTTCAGACAAAACCACATTATCTGATAAGTTTAGTTCCGTTTTAACTGAATTCACAAAATTAACATCCAGTATCAATTTGTGGGATAAAGTTAATCACAATATTTTGAACACTCAATTAGAAGTTATACTAAGTGGAAACTGGATAAATAACTGTGATGTTATGAAACACGCACTTCTCCTGTTATTCAAAGGTGACTCTAAAAGTGTTGAAAATGAGAAATTGTTCCAGGTGATTATTAATAACGAGAATTCGTCATTGAGTAAAGACTCATATGAAGATTCTGTAAGATATACAACAGTTGTTGCATTGTTCACTTTATTCAATATGAATCCATCATCATGTTCTAACGTTTTGGTACAATCCAAATTATTATCATTTTATTCAGGGACTATTGCTGCTGCTGATAAGTTAATTATTCAAATGTTGGAAGTTATTGAAGCTAAAAGTTCATTAACTTGGACAAATTTAATTTACACTTGGGATTTATTAGAAAGTAATGAAGAAAGTGCTGATTTGATTGGTTCTACAAAATTATTTACACAAGAGAAGGAAGGTTTAATTTTAACGTTGAGAAAAGATCACATTGAAAATTCGATTAAGAATTATATCACACAACGTCTGTCTATTCCTCAATTTAAGTCTTCTATGGATAATATGGAATCCTGGAAGTTATTTGAAAACTTTTATGAAGATTCTGAAAGATTATTAGTGGATGGTAATTTGGGTACCATTTATGATCCATTATTTTTAATTTTACTAACTGTCCATAACAGAGAACTAGTGAGAGTATCAAAATCTGATGAGGGTGAAGTGAAGTACATTTTTGAAATGAAAAATTTTGTATCTTCCAAACTATTACAATTTATCATATGTGCATTAGCTGATAAAGATTCTCAAATTACAGAAGTTGCATCGTTATTATTGACACAAATGATGTACTCGTTAGAAGAAAATCCACAATTCAAAGATGGTACTATCTTCAAGATTCTATTGAAGAAAATCATTTTCACATTTACTCATCAAGATAAAGACAATAAATATGGTAAATTACCTCCGATGATGTGGTTTTTCGTTGCCAGAATAAGTGATTTATTATCTCAACCTGCTTCTCCCTTATATGAAAAGGCCTTCCGTTGGGTATTAAGTGGACCATTGATTCGTTCTAATGATATTCCAATGTTACAAGAGTTGATTTCACCAAAGGTTAATGATATTGAATATGAGAACTATTACGCTCAACTTTCTTGGCTGTTGCAAGGTTTTGAGACCAGCATTAAAAGTCAAGACGATTTAGATTTATTGAAGAGTAGAGGTATCTTAGAGTGGCTTTACAACTTAACAAACATTCCATATTTGAATGCAAGATTCCTTTCTGTGATTAACTCCATTTTTTACAAGATACAAAGAATTGAAAATGGTGGTTCTACTCTAATCACTAGATACAGTGGTATTTCCAATTTAGAATTGAGAAAATTAGCTATTAATGAATCTTTAGAGAATGCCAAATTATTGTTATCCAAAAACGATAAAAACACCAAGACACAAAAGAGGAAACTTGTGTTGGAAGAACAAGAGTTGAATAACGAAGAGTTATTGCAAAGTTACGTTGAAGTCATCAATTCTCAAAAAAGATTGAAGGACTGGGTAGAAGATGATACAGAGAACATGCGTAAGAGGGTTTGTAAATAGTTATTTTGAATCATGATTGAACAATATATATTTATATATAAAATAACTAACTAAAAAGTGTACATTATTACTATATTGAAAAAAAAAAGTTCAGATCTTACGAAAAATTTAAGATCTGAACCTAAAACAAAACAAGAACAAATTGGATAAAGAAAGATGGGTGGTACTTTATTTGATGATCTACCTATATTTCAAGAAATAAGGCATGATATATTACAAGAAAAGAACAACAAACAGAAAAGTTCTCTAACGGGGACTTTTATTAAACCCTCGAGTACAACTACAAATTCCACATATAGGAAACAGGATCAACTCTGTTATGATATCCCACCATTATCAGCATATTCTGCTGTTCGTACGATACCTTATACTACAAGACGATCATTTAATGAGACTAGTATGAAAATTGAACAACGAAGAGCACAATTAGCCGCTACTAGAACTCTTGGTATGCAATATTTCCAACCTATAGGATTAGGGTTAGGTAAATTACATGATCAATCAAAATATGATAAAAATGGGAATCTGTTTGGTGGTAATAAGAGGGGATTTAATTTCCATGAATCGCATTCCATAATGGAGAATAATGAGATGGAAAATGTTAGTACGGTGGATAATTTACTACCATCAGAGGATGATGAATGGAGACATTTAGACCAGGCAAGTGGATCTGGCTTTATTACAGAGACTGAACCACAGGGTCAAATATCTGAAGAACTGGAATCTGAAGATGATTGGATGCTATGAATTTGAGCTTTTTTATCAATATGTAAAACATATACAGTATAATATACAGGGTGTTATGTTATTTGGTTCTGTTTATATCACTTCTTAGAAGATTGGAAGTCAATAACGTTAGGTAAATTAATTTTATTCACTGGGAATTGATCTACTTTATTTGATAATAAATGGATAGCTGGGATAACCCATTTCCCACAACTACATCTTGAACCTTTCCAATTGTAACCCCCAACTTTAGTGTTACAACCGGGACAAGAAAATTTACCTTCCAATTCATCTTTATTTTGTAAGTCTTTCTTCATCCAATTCAATGGTTCAGTGAAGAAATGAGAACAAGTGGATTGTGATTCTTGAATATCAATAATTCTTCTCCCACCAGCTACTCTTCTAATGAAATGACCTTCTGATGATTCTTTACTTGGAGGTTCATGGTTAACAAAATTTGTAGACAAGGCAAGACGTTGTCTACATTTTTTACATCTCACAGCAGTGATCTTGGCCAATTGTTCAGGTGTCATTTTTGACAAATCTTTCTCCTCTTCTGTAGTATCTTTAAACATATCATCTTTTGATAAGATGTCCATCCCAGTAGGGTCTGAAGTTAAGGATTTAGTCAATTTCCATTGCTTATACACTGGATCATTAACATTAACATATTTACCACCCATAGCTTGGAACATTTTTAATTGTTCCATAAAATTACTATTAGGTTCAATGACATCTCTTTTCCTTTTCACTGCATGATAAGCATTTCTTAATGATAGTCCATAACGGTACATCAAATAGGCAATAACAAAAGCTGGAGATCTGGACATACCTGCTTGGCAATGTACATATATAGCACTCTTTTGTGGTTTTTTCTTGAAATCTACTTTATCTGGATTATATTCATCTTCATTGGGGAAAAGACATTGATCAATAAAGGCATTAGTCTCATCAAAATATTGTAAGATATCTTCAGAGTCACTATCATCGATAGAAATGTTTTTCAAAGTGTAACTCTTTCTAATCAGATATTCTGGAATAACATTAAATTTCATCACTGACAAAATGTGTGAAACTTTGAATTCAGCCATTAGTGGATAGTGATCCACGATAGGTTGTACACTACCAATGTAGATCCCACCCAGAATTCTAGTCAAATCAGGTTGGGCAGTAGCCATTTTTTTCTTTGCTTTCGTTCGAGATCTTATTTAATTAAGTAATGCTCCATTTAGCCATATTTTTCATCTCATCGCAAATTTTCATCACTGTTTTTTCCAAACCAAAAAAAAAAATCTCGATCAAAAATCTCTTGGAAGAAAAGACACACGTGATAACTATCAGATAACATATCGATTTTAGGGAATGGTCAGAACTTTGAAGTTCTCAACCCATCACCGGTATCCGCCGAAATGAGTAAGGTATTATTAAAAGATGGTAAGGTCATTACTTTGGATTATTCCATTGTATTACAATCTCGGTTTTAGATAAGAGCCTTTACAAAAAAAAATAGGAGTCCCACAGTAAATTTGTATTCTGCAATAAATTGCATGACTAAATGCAACAGATGATTTGACTGATTGGTACCCCTAGCAACAAAATGATATCATCAAGATGACATCATCAAAAAATAAATAAATGAGAAAAAACGTGGCACAATGTACCGATATGAGCCAAAGATCCAAAATATCAACCATAAAACAAAAACCACTCTTCTTTTAATTCAAAGACTTCTTGAAATATTTGCAAAATCCATTAACTCGACCATTGAATACAAGACCATTGCGTTCTCTTTAGTATTTGTTGATTATCACGTAATTTTTCCCCATTGTTTGAGAAATCTCCAGAAGGAGGAATTTCCGAAATCTTTTAGGGAATTTCCGCAAATCGATTTTACGCTGGCAAAATCGCGCAGAAAATCACTATGATGATAAACGCAGTAGACCCCAAAAAATAAATATTGAATTTCTGTTTCTTGAAATTAGGTTTAGTAACCATTATCGGGTGGTTATCCGTATACAGTAGTATGGAGTGTATCTAGATATGGCTGTTGCTTCTATCTGGTTTGCTTGTCTCATATTTCGTCGTTTAAACTTTTAACCTTTTTTCAGTAGTCAAAATAGGTAAAAACACAAATCTGTGTTGTCTCTTTTCAAGATTCAGAAAAGAATGTCGTTTAATTTTCGGTAATTCGCAGTCAGTAACAATATACGAGGGTGAAACTGATTTTTTTTCAAGATATTGTATTTCCTTGTGATTTTGCAGTGTAACGAAACTTGTTATTGAACAAAATATTCTTGTAAGTTGAACATATTAGATAAAGGTAACCAATGTTAGATTGAAATATATTACAAACATAAAGGTATAAGAAGTATATATAAAATACGTCATAAAAGTGTTAAGACTTATGAATTACTAATTAAAGAATTCTAAATATTTGTAAACGTCACACCAAAGAAATAGTATTGATATAATATCTACCGTACAATTATGGGATCACAGGATCACAATTTAATAAGTATTTGAAGGACAACAGGTGAGCATGCTCAAAGACTACAGATAATTTAGCCAGGTACCAAAATGTGTACAGAAGCATCAAGTTTTGTAGTATTATTCTTACTTTTCTGTATTACTGGCAAATATTAAAACAGAGTGATTAGGTTGAGTGTCATAATATATTTGATAACACAGAAGAGTAATCGTTTAACCTAATGGTACTGACAATGTTGTAAAGTTATTGAGGTGATAGTTTATTAACACTAAAGTTAATGTAGTAAACATTTTATATTATTTTAAGACTGACTGACATATATTATATCTTTAACATTGTAATTGTAGTATTGCCAAACATATAATATTATTAGTATTGACTAACATATTGTTCCTCTTACTTATTGTAGTTCTACAATGTATTTCTAATTTGCATGGTGATCATAAAATTCAAGTTCAGTGGAATAGGAGAACTTGTTCCATCAGGCATATATAAAAAATATTTTCCTTCTCTTCTAAAAGATTAAAAGTCTTTCTACTGTGTCCAACTTCATATTACGGCTGCTTTACCTCTGGAACATAGATTAACGTCAAACAAACAATGGGTAAATTTTCTTCGAAATCTCATCAATGGGATCTTTGAAATATTAAACAAGCACGATATTGGTATTCTTTTCATTTAAGATCTGAGTATATCAAATATTTGATCATTGTGCATAAATAATTTGGACTACTAAAAAGAATGATAATTCAATTATTGAATTTCCAGCATAAATGAATGTTTGGAAAATATGTGTGTTAATTCACTTGATGACAGTGTGATAGAATTTGAGTAGTCTTGGGAGGGTGGGTTCATTTTTTCTCGTTCATATGTATTCATCAACTGTGAATGGATTTTGCAAAGTCTATTACAATTGTCTCGTAGACATTTATCAGACTAATTTGATCAGTTCATACAATAACATCAACAAAGCGGTGAATACAATGTCTGTAAGACTCCATATTCTGGATATTATAGATTAATACGATATACTAAGAGTATAATATAATCTGACTTATCTACAAAATCGTTTTGTATCCATATATTTCAAAAGAAAATTTGTTATGTTTATTTTCCTTGTTAGGATAATAAATGTTCGCCCTATTGCCTTTCTAAGCATCAGTAATGATCGATAAACATTATGACTGGGACCCTAGTAGCATTCATCTTGGGAAATTCATTTAGATAATATCTAAATTATTGGGAATAAATCATGGCTTAGATTCTCTCGATATAATTTGTAAGTCAAATATATTGGATGTATAATAGTCTTTATAATTTGAAAGAGAATATGAACTTTGCAGTTAAAAATAACAATAGGTTATCCTTATGATGTAATGATTGTTTTCATTGATATTTCCTCCCAACCAAAAGTCATATTTAAAGGAATACTACTAGTTTGGTTAACTTAGTGAGTTGAAGTTGAAGGGATCCGATCGGGTTATTGATCAGTTAAACTATCAATGAATCTGAAGATTTCTTTGGCAAATATCTCATGGATTTGTGAGAAAGAGACAAAATATGGTTTTTAACAAAGATTTGAAATGAATATTCTGAGAAACTAAAACCAATCAAATATATCTGGTAGTTCAATGCATCCAGGATATAGTAGAGCCTCGTAAACCAAAGCAGGATATTTATAAAATAAAGAAGAGTTACTAAACCCTCTTATATCAGGATATAAATTTATAGGTAACTTAATTAGGTCATATTTCAGTCCATGATTTTTTTTATCAATGTATAAACAATAAGATTTTTTTTCTTCCAGTATAAGGACTATCGTGTATTTTTTTACAGAATTCGTATCAGTATTACGAGGGAATAAAAAGACTTTTCGTTAACACATCTTCAATGAGATTCAAATGCATTTGACCAGAAATACTAAGCTCTTGTAAATTTCAAATGATTTCATTCAGAAAAGTTTTGGCTTCAAATTCTTGTTACGAGCAGTTAATTTGAAAAAAATGTGTTTTGATTCAAGTATGTGAAAATATTTGTAACATTTTTTCTGTTTCTCTGAAATCCATTGTATGAAATATATCGGGGACCAGATTAGCAAACAATAGAAATTTAATTTTAATACGTGATGAAATGAGAAAGTTAATTATCTGTTACTTTTTCTAGGTTATTCGGCAGTTGCCACTGGAAATAATACAATAGAGTCTTGTCAAAATAACAATAAGTAAAAAATACCCGAGGCCTACGCAGTGTTTTCTTCTGAAATATTATTTGTCTGTGGCTCTATCTTTCCGGAGCAAAAAAAATTTCAACTTTGTACAATGCTTACTGTGTAAAAGAAAACTGCATTCCAAAAATTGTTTCATTCATTTGATATGAAACAAAATATACATGAATTCGGCATTTCGCTTGCAGAGTTCCACAAAAGTAGTAAAATTACTATTTCTACTAGGAATCTACAGTAAAAACAAATTGGAGGTATTTAGAGGACTTAAAACTAGTATAATCAGTAGCGTGCCTGCCAATACTTTATCTACATCCAAACAATTCTCTCTTCTCAATTTTCACATACAGCAGTTATCTATCTCAATGTGTTGACTAAATAATATAGTTCACTCGACACTAAGCTATATTGGACTGTCCATACCAAAAAACTACCAAATTGACCAGTTGCTCTGACCAAACAAAGGTAAATCACTTAAAGTCCATAAATATAACAGAGAGTGTGATGTACCATAACAAAGATAAACAGTTGTAATTTTCTAGTTTACATTCAAATAGCGTTTCCACTTTGATTTCAACATTTTTAGCTGGAAAAAACATTCACCAAACGATTTTGGTGAGCATTTCAAGCAGTACAAAAATTGATAATAACCAAAACAGTAAAGTCGGTAAAGTCTACTTTACTCTGTACTTCTAAAATTATCCAGAATAGTTGAATATATCAATAGACGAAAAAAGCACTAATGATAAATGAAGCAACAAAGTGAAAGACTTAAGTTATTGACAAGTCAAATTATCATCAATTTCCAGATTATATCCAGTTGAATAGAGAGGTGTACAACGAAAGTACTGTAACAGAGAATGAATGAATGTATTGAGTTTATCTTTGGGTGAGCAGTTATTTCATAAACTTCATATTATAAAAATAGCAATTTGAAAAATAGTGGTACACTTTAGATATATGAAAATCCAAAAGAGATATATAGTCATTGAAGCATTACACGTTGTTCTCCAAACCTCATTTGCGACGTACGTTATACCAAGCAGCAATTAAATATTCGTGGAAATCAAGCAACTTTTGATCAATACCAGATAGTTTCAGTTGATATATTAAATAGAAAACGCCAGTGGGTTTGGTGATAAGTTATTAAAGTATTTCTGAAAGAATGGATTATCTTTTATTTCTAAATTGTTGACTGTAAATTGGAAGAATTGTGTTGAAAACACCTCATTGTAACTTATTATGGTATTATTGTGGAGTGGTACTACATTTTCTCTTTATGAACATGCTTAGAAGGATAGATATAACATAATAACCAGGTTATTGTGTAATTAAATGTCAAATACTGATTAAATACCACATAATGATTAATTATTGTTGAGAGATCTAGTATAATAGCGAATTGTCAAGCTTAAAAAATAGTCAAAATGTGATGGAAAAAGTTCAATTTAGTCAGTATGGTTTATAGACAGGGCATTATAACTGTTGTTGACCTTTAAAACATGTCTATACATTTGCTTTCGTATATACTAGTCTTTATATTCAAGTTTTAGAATTGTTTTTGATCTGCTATTGATTTTTAAATCAAGAATCTAAATAAAAAATTGATGTAAAAAAGTAGAAATATGTTGACAAGAAAACAAAATATTCATGGCTAAGCAAGTAATTGGAAGGTCTAGTTCCCTTTTTAGAACAGTGAATGTGTATGTGACTCCAGTATTACGTTTTATAGAATATCAATTTTAAACAACTAGGTTTATATTCAACTGTAATAATAGGACTCTTAATGTAATAGAACTCTTTTCTCTTTATATGTATCTCCCTCCATACATGATTCTATGTATGTCAATATGGAACAGTTTAAAATCATTGTTTGATTTCATAGTTATACTGAGAGACAACAATTACAATTGTATATTAAATGAAATTATAAATACCCTTGTAGGTATATTTGGAAGCGTGTAAAATCTATTAATTCTATTTTTATAACTACGATAATTCCAGGAATTTGTTTATTTCAAAACGGCATCGACAGAAAATGCACAGTTATCTTTCCATTTTTTAACCAGAATAGAAAACGTAGCTGAATTGTTTAACCACCCTATAAATTCATCTTAAAGAAGAAAAGAAAATGAGCACTGTTGTAAATAAAAGCTTAATCCTGCACCAGTTGTAGATTAAATCTTATTCCTGCTACGGTTGTAGTCTAAGTTATAACTTGGCTAATTTGCAAGAGAAACCACATTGTGTAAAGAAAATGGAATTGCCTCTTTAAAAGCCGAGATTTCCAGAAATTTTTTGAAAATATTTCTTACTAATAATGAATAAAAAGGAATGTGATAAAACGGTATGCACCTCAGCTTCTCGAGTAACCAATAAAACAAGTTAAAAAAATTGCGAAGAACTCACTGCACAACCGCAGATTGCGTTTCTACATAATTAGAACCATATTTTTTAAAATTATATTGGATGACAAAAAGTGCCTCAATAGGAGGAAAAAGTTGTGAGATTTGGAGGAAAATTTTTTCCTCGAGGGATTTTCATGCGAAAAAAAAAAATTGGCTACGGCTATTTCTAAGGTACACCCAGTAGTTCAGGACACCAGGTCTGTCCGCATTGGGCAATGTTTGTGGAATCACATCCTGAGGGGTAAAGCTGTGTAACGTGATAATGCCTTTTTTGCGCTCAGAAATAGTCGTACACAAGAATTGGAGGCCCACCCATACAAACAGTTCTCCGTGGAAATTTGATGAAAGTCCCCCGGAGAGCCGTGTAGTCCATTGTGTTGGCAAACAAACAGAAATGAAAAAACCAGTTTTTGTAAGCAATATTTCCAGAAGATCAATGCTTTTCCAATTTTTGCGTGTTACACTAAACTGTCGTAGATTAACGTATTTTGCCTGAATAAAACAATTTTTTATTGTTTTTTTAAGAGACAATAGTGTATGGGAAAAAAGAATGTGCACTTTTCTAGTAACACATACGGTAATTTAGTGGAGGCTCAAGGACAAGCTTTAATTCCACATGTCAATCCTTTTTCGCATTAGAATTGGGGAGAAATGGTTTTTAATTTTTCGAGAAGCATGTTTTTTTTTCTTGACTGGATGAATTCCCTTGATAAATTTATTTCATATATATACTAATTAACTTTTCCCTTACGGAGGTAAATCCCTTTCCTGTTTGAAGATCGTTTGTTATCATTCTCTTTACTCTTACTCTTTGTTTAAGTATCAATAAACAAAGTATTAATATTAGTATCAAAATGGGTAGACGTAGAATTAAGATAGAACCAATTGCTGAAAAGAGAAGTAGAACAATCACTTTCTTTAAGAGGAAAGCTGGTTTAATGAAGAAATGTCAAGAATTGGCTACCTTATGTAATGCCACAGTGGGTATATTCATTATTAGTGAACATAATAAATTATACGAGTACAGTTCTATGGATATGCATGAATTGGTACAAAATTATTTATATGACCCAAAGATAAGACACATGAATAGTAGTAATCCTCAATGTATACCTGAAGGTTGTGAACCTAGTTCAACTAACACACCTACTGAAGGTTCTGAAATGAGTACACCTTCATCTGTAGAAGAAAGGTCGATGGATAATACAGTATCAAGCACTTCACGTTCCTCCAGTATCATCACTACTGGTAACAGTCCACTGACAAAGAGTTCGCCTTTTGAATACTCTAAAAGAATAACTATTACTACTATTCCACAACAGTATCAACAACAGCAACAACAGATACAGAAACAGCAAATACAGATTCCACCACAGCAGGTACAACAGCAGGCACATCAACAAGCACAACAACCTGTTATTATTAGAGCGGTATCTTCACCTGCAGTGAATTATACAGCGGGATCTCCTTATGGATATCAACCAGTCACAGTGGTTAATCAAAATCAATTATTCGGCAATAGTCAAATAGTAAATGGGAATCAAATAATTCAAGGAGGAACACCTCAAATGGTTAATTCAAATTATATGGTCAGTTCTAACCAATTAGTCAGTTGTAGTAGTCCCATGGTAGCAAGCAGTCCCGGATGGTATGCCACTAGTCCTCCGACTGCAGTGCCGTCTTACAGTCAAGAACCGGTAAGGTATGTGAATAGTACAGCTACAACTTCGACTACTTCGTTACCCAAGATGATCGTACCTGATGCTTGGAAAAAGAGGTAAACAAAACATCAATGATGAAGGACAATTAACAAACGAACGTGCTCAAGGACACGTACATGGACAACGCACTTCTAAGACAAGAAGTTAGCACGCATGATGGGGAATATATATTTGTAATGTATGTATGTCTTCCAGTAACTGAATATGAGTTGCAAGACCAGCTATATTAGTTTGTAATAAATCAAGAACACTACGCATTAATGAACTCAAGGGCCAAAGAATCAATTAAGAAAAAAAACTCAAATATTGCAACTCAACCGTTCTTGGATAAGCAATTTTAACCGAGTAACTGATATGGAAAATATTCTTGCAAAAACGGTAGATCTCTTCCACAGTTTTCCTTTTTTTTTTCACCAATGACGTATTTTCAGTGTAAACAAGGAAAATCCAGCACAAGACAAATTTTTCTCACATAGCCACTGTAAACGGGCTAGCGTAGTACCCAATCTTCTGAACACTCAACGTCGTGCTAAGTGAGTCCACTTGTTATTCATTACTATCAGTTTCCAAGAGTACAAACACGTTCTGCCCCGCCCCAGATTTGAACCGGGGACATTATTGTGCTCTATCTCTTGCCCAACCAAATTTTAAATGGCCGAAAAATCTCAACAATTCTAGGTTCGGCGTTGTCTGGAAAATATTAATCATATATAAAATAGGTGGTCAGTGCAGTGAAGATCCCGATGCCATCCCAGGGTCTCGACCAACTACACAATAACAGAGGCCGTAAATATGACAGACAACGACGAGTTTGACATGTTACAAGAACTAGAGA
This sequence comes from Kazachstania bromeliacearum, assembly GCA_003708535.3. NCBI lineage: Eukaryota > Fungi > Ascomycota > Saccharomycetes > Saccharomycetales > Saccharomycetaceae > Kazachstania > Kazachstania bromeliacearum. Next base: position 54,822 of record PPOP03000027.1, on the reverse strand, counting down.
CAGATTTATTTCCACAGTACGTGTTCGATCAACCGGAATTTGAAGGTTTAGAACATTTTGAGACACCACCATCTTTTGATGGTAGTCCCTTACCACGTTTGAAAATGGAGGACCAAAATTTACATTTACCACCTGCAGTGACCATGAGCAGTATTGAAAGTACCCCCAAGGATATATTGAATCCATCTTTGATCAAATCAAGTCCACATGATTTCAATTTTAATAATGATTCACTTAGTCACCCACAAAATAATGTACCCACTGAAACTAAATTCCGTCAACTGATAGACTCAACTATTACATTCGGTAGAGATTATCCAATAGAGTCTCAATCAATAAACCCTACGCAACTGTGTACAGTGGACGAAACTGTATTACCACATATGATGACCATTTCGGGACTGCCGCAAGTGACTCGTGTGGAAAATCAATTGAAATTGAGTTTACAATTGACACCAGCATTACAAGATAAATTTATGGTTCATCTACCGGCAGATTGTATCTCTAGACAAAGATTTTATTTGGCTAAAGAATTAACAGAATATCCGGAATCCTTTCAAGAACAAGTAATGTGTTTGGAAGCATTCTTATTAAACGTTGCCACAAATGAAAATGTGGAAGTTTGTGCCAAATGTGTGAAACGTGAACAAAGAAGAGCTGCTAGAAGAAAATCAGGTATTAGTGATAATTTATTGTGGTGTAATAATCCACATAGAAGAGCTGTAATCTTTAATAACAAACAAATATCGATAATGGAACAAAGAGGTTCGTCAAAATATATTGATTTGACGGCAAGAATTGTTTGTTATTGTAGACATCATAACGCTGAGGAAGGTTTTAGATTATTGTTTGTATTGAAAGATAATAAAGATCAAATATATGCCAAGTGTACATCTGATCCAATATTGATTACAGATAAGAAAATCAATTCACTAGAATCAATACCATCATCAATTTCTACATCAATACCAACATCAGCATCAACATCAGCATTAGCATCTGTATCAGTATCAGCCGCGGTAGATTTACCACGTCGTATTATACCATCCCCCACATCAATGAGTGAGGACACATCAGATACAGCATTCACCAGTGAATATTTTTCCACGGCAACCAATCTGGTGGCACCACGTAAAAGATCAAGAACCAGTTTACCCTTACATAGCATGGCAGATTTTTCACATGTTTTAAACACTGCTGGTGCAAGTTCGCAAGCAAACGTTTTCCCCACCATTCAACGTGTAATCCCATCCAGAGGGCCTATTAATGGTGGTATTGAAATCACATTACTAGGTAGTAATTTTAAGCAAGGACTTGAAGTTAAGTTTGGTGGAAATTTAGCATTGTCCACTCAATGTTGGAGTGACACTACTATATTGACATATTTACCACCTGCCACTTCAGCTGGCCAAGTGTTCGTCACTGTCAATGATCCAAAGGATGAACAAATTGATAATCCAACAAATAAAGCTATATTTACATACGTGGATGAAACTGATAGACAATTAATTGAATTAGCTTTACAAATTGTTGGGTTGAAAATGAACGGTAAATTGGAAGATGCAAGAAATATCGCAAAGAGAATTGTCGATGATGATACTGTATCACCAGGTGGTAGAACTAATAGTAATAATGTCTCCCCAGCATACATAAACGATGAACAATTGGTTTGTCAAGTGATTAATTCTTTAAATAAGGCCACTACAAATTTTGCCATGTGTGATGATTCAGGTAGAACGTTACTACATTTGGCTGCATTGAAGGGTTATGCTACATTAATGTCCACTTTGGTGAAAAATGGTGTGAACGTTAATTGTGTGGACACCTGGGGTTTCACACCATTACATTTTGCCGCATTGAATGGTGATTTTAAGATAATTAGATTGTTACTTACATGTAAGGCAGACCCTGCTGCAGTGACTTCCTTAGGGTTTTCAGCTGAACAAATATACATTGATAATCATCAAGATGATTTACATGATGATATTCTTGATATATTTGATTACTATGACGCTCCTCGTATTGATAGAAAGATGTCACAAACAAGTTTCTCATCTAGTGTATTTGATATGGAATCTGTGGAATCTATACGTATACCATCACCTGTATCTCTTGACTACTCATCATCCGAAGAGTATGAACATGAGGAATCAGATTTTGATGCTGACTATAGTGATGATTATGATGATGAGGAAGAGTATGAAGAACAAGAAGAGACAGAAGAGAATGTTGGATCCTTGTTGGAGGAAGAACCAGTTGTGCCGGACACATCTCAAGCAGTTGAACCAACATCACTTTGGAATAGAGTATTGAATAGAATCAATGATGATTTACCTAAATATGATGATTTGTTCCCCAAGGACACTGCTGTTAATGAATCTAAATTACAACAATCGTCAGAGGTTCCAGATCTACATACATCATCAGAAGATGAAGAAGATGCCATACAAAGAAGATTCAATTTATTTTTCCAAAATAACAAACAAGATTTCCATAATGATAAGATGTTACAATTCTTTTGGATACCATTAATGATATTACTATTGACATCGTCCATATGGATGGCATTCTCTCGTAATGATAACGATATGATCAACAAGGTTACCAACTTAATCACACATTATTTAAGAATTGGATTAGCCAAAGTGTTATTAGGTAACTTACGAGTCAGAGCAATGTTTAAAGATGGGATTTCCAATCTACAAACGTCTGGTATATTAAATGATTTAATTGTCAGTTGATTTAAAAGATTAGATTACAGAATATAGATATATATATTAATAAAATATGCTTATCATAGTTTAGATGATCTATAGACACGAGCACAATTCCTATCAAATAATTTTTCTGCTTTAACCCAGACAGGGGCAGTGTACCTTTCTGGTAATTGCTCTAATGTTGGTAATAAATCAATGTTGAATCTTTCAGATGATTCTCTTGGTAATAAAGATGGTAAATGATCAATGGAAATAACAGACAATTTAGGACCAATATTAGTTGGGACCACTACAGTTGGCTTGTTGAACACAGTTGCTACATTGTAGATTGGTACTGGGTTATGTGGGTTGGTAGTATCAGCGGCAACATCCACCACAGTTCTTAATCTTCTTGTTTCTTTGTTCAATAATTCATAGTTGATGAAAGGTGGGATTGGTTGTGATAAATAAATACAGTTGATGAAAATATCAGCTTGTGCAATCTCTTCAAAAGGTCCCCCACGGGAAGTCTCTTCAATATCCCATTTCAACAAGTTTTCCTCTGGGATACCAGCTTTACGTAACAAAGAAACAGCACCAGAACCACATCTACCCTTAGCACCAATGATCAACACGGTAGGTTTCTTGGCACCTTTCTTTAAAGCATTTTGTAAGTCTTTCACCACATCTTTAATCAAAGCCTTTTCATTTGGTTGAGCTTGTACAGCTGGTAAATCTTCCAAATCACTATGAGTTTGTTTGAAAGCCCAATCTTTCAACCCTAGAGCAGCACCGGCAAACCCGGCATAGAACCCAAAGGCAGCAACTCTTCTACCATGTTCATCTTGTAAAAATTCCAAATCGTATAGAGTACCGTTCCCGTTGATAAATCTGGTCAATACATCTTTCCAACCTTCTTGATTCTTGTAACAGTGAGCAAATTGAATATGTTCGTGAACCAAAGGAAATTTGTCCTCCTCAGGCATTTCTTTCAACCCAATAATGATTCTGTCTCTTGGAGCATAAATCCAAGAACCAGCTGGGACAATAATAGCACCTGCTTTCTTATACTCGTTGGTACTGAAGATAGATTGTGGTGAGTCTTCAACGTATATCTTGAAACCTTTAGAGATTAAATGTTTCACAGTAGTTGGTGTTAGCGCCGCACGGGCTTCTAATGATTTAGTTTCTGCTCTTAAATGTAATGTGACAGACATATTAATTGTTGGTTGTTGTTGTTCTGTTGATAATAAGTGTTATTTTACAGATATCAACCTTTTTATATAGTTTCCAAAGTTGCTAATATGACTAACCTTTATATACTTTTCATCTCGAAGAATTAATTCCAGTGGAAAAAAGTGAAAAATTCCCAACGGGAAATTTCAAACTATATATATATATATATATATATATGATAAGTAAGTAAAGGGAAGCTATTGACTCAATCTTTCATCATTGTACCTCACGTATTTACCATTTAATTCATGAGGGATTCCCTGTAGTGCCAATTGAGCGTACACTTTACCTGGCACCGCAGGATCTAACAATTCATGATTTTTCTGTAAGTCAGTAAACCTTTTCAAAGCCTCGGGAGTCATTGACTCACCAAACTTCTCTCTAATGTCCACTTGCATCTGGGTATCTACCACTCCGGGAGCTACAGCGATGGCTTTCACATCGGGTACTTCTGCGGCAATAGACATAGCATAACTGTTCAAAGCGGCCTTTGATGCACTGTAACAAGCCCAACCGTAATACGCTTTCACACTAGCACCACTTGACACAAATACTATATTACCATTTGTAGTCTTTAAATGCGGTAACAATAAGCATACCAATGACACTACACTAAAGAAATTAACATTGAAATGTCTTTGCCAAGTTTCAGGGTTATAATGAGTAACATTAGCTACAGGATCTAGTACACCAGCATTGGCCACTAAAGAATCAATGTGACCGTATTGTCTCAGGGAAAGATCCAATAGTTCTTGTTGTTTCAAGGGATCACAAACATCACCCACCACATATTCGAACCTACCGGGATAAGTATTCTTCAATTTGCTCAAGGGTTCCTCGCTTCTTGCAATCCCCACCACTACAGCATTAGCATCAGTGGACAAAACACTGTGGACAATGGCTTCACCAATACCTCTAGAGGCACCAGTCACTATGATCACTTTACCAGACATATTTTTTTGTTACAGGTTGGTTGGACCTTGGCTCACCATCAGTCCACTTATTAAATGTTAATTTTAAAGCCCGATAATTGAAATTTTTCAATTGTAATCATAAACCTCACTAACAATTGGAAACTAAAAGAACCAACGAGATAAGAGAATGTCAGGTTTTTATTCATTGACCGCTAAGAGAGGTGACGGTACCGATTACTCATTTGAAGAACTACGGGGCAAGGTGGTGTTCATTGTCAATGTGGCGTCGAAATGTGGGTTCACACCACAATATGAAGATTTGGAAATATTGTATCAAAAATATAAAGATGATGGTCTAATGATTCTAGGGTTCCCTTGTAATCAATTCGGTAATCAAGAACCTGGTACCGATGAAGAGATTATCCAATTTACCAAGGAGAAATACAATGTCACTTTCCCCATTTTATCCAAGGTTAGTGTTAACGGACCCAGTGAACATCCAGTGTACAGTTACATTAAATCACAAAAGAAAGGTGCATTGGGATTGAAAGGTATTAAATGGAACTTTGAAAAATTCTTAATCGATAGAGAAGGTACTGTTAAATACAGATGTGCTTCATTGACCACACCACTGTCCATGGAGGATAAGATTCAAGAATTATTAGGTATCTAATTATATAGAGAGATGTCTATTCGTATATGTATACATTTGTATATGTGTGTAAAATTATAATTACAGATTTCCAAATCCAGCTTCTTCTAATTCCAACATCTCACGGTCGTGTAATGCTGCTATTTCATCTTCATCAATGTCATTGTTATAATTATCAACAGGTACTGTAGGTGTGATTGTGTTCAGTTGTTCCCTTTCTAATGCTTCAATTTCATCGTCGATAGCATCTGTATTACTCTTGCTTTGCTCTTTTTCTAATGCTTCTATCTCTTGATCAATAGTGGATGGATTTACAGCATTTCGTATAATTGAGACATTATATAAATCGTCGTCGTCATCCTCATCGTCGTCATCCTCATCATCTTGAATAAAAATACCCTTTGAAGGACGCGGTTTTGTAGTAGTTGCAGTGGTAGTATCTTCTGTATCTTCTGGGGAAACCTCTGTATTCGACAATTGAGTAGAAGATGTTATAATTTCACTATTAATGTTGTCTTCATCGATAATGTCAATCCCCATTTCTCTTCGATATATATTCTTTCTATATTCACGTAACACTCTATCGTTCCTCCCCAAAGTGTGGCATAACTTGATGAAATCTTTAAACTTAGCCTTTGGGTACAATTCATGTGCCCATAATTGATACACTCTTGTTATTTGTGAGAGATTTTCATATGCAGACTTCTTACTAGATATACGTAATCGTTTGGGTCCCTTCTGTAACAAATAGGGCAACCCACGATCACTCAATAGCTTTTCAGCAGTCAGTTTTACTTGTGGTCGACGTGTCTTGGTCATCACAGCTGTAGGGTCAGCTACAGTGGCTGTAGGATCATCATTAGTTGTCACAGGATCAGTACCATTCGCATTTAGGGAATCCAACATGGGCACATTGCCATGGTTTATCATCAAAAGGTCCTCGTCCATCTCTTATTGTCTTGTATTGCTGTTACCTTTCTGGAAGTGTCAATAAATAATAAACGCGTCTCTTATTTAATCGATATATTTCAAATTCGCGTTTGAATATTTAACCGCCATTAAAGATACATATATAACTTTTAAATAGTGTGAGTAGAGTAAAGTCCAACAGACTGTATTGTAATTGCTGTGTGAGATTTGGTATAATTAAACTTGTAACGATTGCAATGAAGTGTTTTTTGAAGGTATATTGTGTTATTGCGTACCAAAACCCTTAGTGAGATTCTGATTTAGTTCTTGATAAACAATAAAAGCCATTGGTTTAACCAGGTTAATCTCAAATAGTACAAGCATTCCGGTGACACTCATTCATAGCATCCCACCGTGGTCATCGCTCTTCCCATAATTTTAGCTGTTTTCGTGTCCAGTGACTAAGGAGATACATTGAAATTTGATTGAAAACGTCAATTTATTTGATTTCAATAAATCTTTAAGCATTGCCAAGAGTAGCACAGTAATCAATTCAGCAAAGTGATGTTCGGTACCAATCAAGGGGCCTTTGGTAACAATGCTGGCAATGCATTCAATGCGAATAGCAATGCGTTTGGGAGTCAACCACAGAATACAGCATCTCCATTTGGAATGAATCAAGCTAATAACACAGCTCAACAAAGTTTCGGAGGGTTTGGTGCTTCTAATACCACAGCTCCTGCTACGACCACTTCAATGTTTGGTAACACTCCTGCTACCAATCAATTTGGTCAAACTGCCAACAACAATGCAAGTTCATCACTGTTCGGTATGAACAATGCTAATAACAACAATTCATTCATGGCTGGTGGGAACACTACCACTAGTAGTAATGGTACAGCCATTAAACCTTTTACACCATTCCAAGAGAAAGATCAAACGACAAATGTTATGAATTCTTTCCAAAGTATTACATTTATGCCAGAGTATAAAAATTTCTCATTTGAAGAATTAAGATTACAAGACTATCAAGCAAATCGTAAATTCCCTAATTCTTCAACTCAATTTAATCAAACTAATCCTACTGGTAATGCTACTGGGTTTGGAATGAATAATACACCAGCCTCCAGTGGTGGATTATTTGGTCAAAAGCCTGCAACTTTGGGGGCTCCTGCTAACCCATTTGGATCTAATGCCACAACCAATAATGCATTTGGTAACACTGGTAACAGTATGTTTGGGAATCAAAACAATAATAATACAACCACCGGCGGAGGATTGTTTGGTCAATCTAATACATCTACCACTGGTGGGTTATTTGGTCAACAAGGAAACACTCCAGCTAACCCATTTGGTCAACAACAACAACAACAACAACCATCAAACACTTTTGGTGCTCAAACTAATAATACCAATTCTTTGTTTGGTGCTAATAGAAATGTTAGTTCTGGAGGATCTCTATTTGGGAACACTCAACAACAACAGCCATCTGGTGGTTTGTTTGGACAAAATAATGCCGTCAATAACAATAACGCATTTGGGGCTAATAATAATACTACTACTAATGCATTTGGTTCGAATAATACTTCTGGTGGTTTATTTGGACAACAACAAAACAACACATTTGGTTCTAATACTGCTAATACTAATACCACTGGTGGATTATTTGGTCAAAATAACCAACAACAACAACCATCCGGTGGATTATTTGGTAACAAACCCACCACTAGTGGTGGTTTGTTTGGTGGTAACACTCAACAACAACAACCATCTGGCGGTTTGTTTGGACAAAATAATCAACAACAACAACAACCAGCAGGTGGGCTTTTCGGACAAGCCAATCAACAACAACAGCAGCCATCAGGTGGGTTATTTGGACAAAATAACCAGCAACAACAACAACCAGGTGGGTTATTTGGACAAAATAACACTCAACCACAACAAAGTGGTGGGTTATTCGGTCAAAATCAATCAAATACTACGACAACCGGTGGTGGGTTGTTTGGTGCCAATAATCAACAGCAACAACCAAGCACTGGTGGAGGTTTGTTTGGTAATAAACCGGCTTCAGGTGGATTATTCGGTCAACAACCTCAACAACAGGGAACAAATATGGGCACTAATAGTTTATCTGGTGGTTTTGGTACAAATACTTTAAATACAAACACTTCAGGTGGTGGGTTATTTGGTAACAAGCCTGCTACAACAACAGGTGGTCTATTTGGTAATAATACTGCTAACACTGCAACTACTACCACTACTACAGGAGGAGGCTTATTTGGAGGTTCTACTTTGGGAAATAACAATGCCACTACTAATCCTACAACTGGTGGTGGGTTATTTGGTGGGAATAACACTACAACTTCAGGTGGTTTGTTCGGCTCCAAGCCCGCTATGCCAACAACTACTGGAACATCAACTCTAGGTGGTGGTGGATTATTTGGTAATAAACCTGCTACATTGACTAGTGGGTTATTTGGTGGTAACAATACTGCATTACAACCACAAAACTTACAACAGCAGCAACAGCAACAGCAACAATTGTCAAATGATGTGACAAATAATCCTTATGGGACTAAAGAATTGTTTGCTAAGATTCCTATAGCAAATGGTGCAAAGACAAATAAGGCTAGCTCCACGAAACTTAATGCTGATTTTAAAAAGAAGGCAAGTTTAACTTCTGCTTATAGACTGGTTCCAAAACCATTGTTTGGAGGTGATAAGACAGCTGTTAAAACTCAAGAAAAACCAGGCACTATCTTGGGGAATTATACCGGTACACTCGCCATTACCAATAAAGAAACTGTTTTGAATATTGGAAATACAAAAGAGATCGATGAAGCTATTGTTTCTACTGATAATCTTTTGTTTAACCCTGAAAAGAGATCTTTCAAGAATTTGATCATGCATAAGAAATTGATGCAACAAGAACAAGAACAACAATTGAAGACTGTACCTGTTAAAGAATCAGAGAAGGACACTGAAGTTTTGAAAATTAAAGAAACTGTACCAGAAAAGACCATTCAATCTACTTCAAAGGAGACCAAAATTAAATCTGCTAGCCCTGCGGTTGACATTGAAAGACCAGATGGTTGTCCAACTGATGATTTCAGTTGGGTAGATGATAATTATTATATCTCACCATCATTAGAAACTCTATCAAGTAAGACTTTATTACAATTGAGAAAAGTGAAACATTTAATTATTGGGCATAAGCTTTTTGGTAAAATTGAATTTTTGGAACCTGTCGATCTTTCAGGGATTTCACTTCCATCATTATGTGGTAAGATTGTTGTATTTGACGCTAAGAATTGTATATTATATCCTGACTCTCTTGATAAACCAACTGCTGGTGAAGATATCAATGTTCGTGCAAGAATAACTTGTTACAAATGTTACCCCGTAGATAAGGCCACCAGAAACCCAATTAAGGATCCAAACCATCAATTGGTAAAGAGACACATTGAAAGTTTCAAAAGAAATCCACATACTAAATTTGAATCATACGATTCAGAGACTGGTAATTATGTATTTGTAGTAGCCAACGCTGTATTAGAGTAATAAATAATCGATTAAACATTTAATGTTATAAAAATTTAATGTATATACTGTGACAACTGGCTTCTTCCATGGGGTTCAGTTGCCAGTTGCCAGTTGCTCTGGAACTTACTTCCCTTGGTTTAACAATCCTCTAACTAAAAAAATTCAAAAAAATAGAAAATGCCACCTCCAGGAATCGAACTTGGGTTTCATCGGCCACAACGATGTGTACTAGCCACTATACTAAGATGGCATATTATTTTCTGAAAAAAATTTGTAAATCGAGTTTTAAATATGACTTGACAGTTGGATTGGAAAATCAGATTTTTTGATAAATTGATTTGATTTGAAGAGTCAGAGTGTTCACCGGAAAGTTAAGTAATAAATAATGGGAATTAAAAACAAAATAATAACTTGGTGTTAGATTTGGTGGGTTCTTTGTTTGTTTAATTAGGTCTGGATCCCTCGATTGAACTTTCTGAAAGTTCAAAAAGAAAAAGAATATATGAGTATATTAAGTCATATTTGGTTTCGCGGTTTTTAAAAATTGATTAATAAGATTTTCAGTTGTTTTAATCCCTGTGGGAAGTATTTTTTTCAAGAAACAAATTATATTACTTGAAAAACTTGTCGTTGTTGTGAGATGACTTGATAAGACACTCATATTTTTAACAGATGTGTGTTGATAAATGCAATTATAATATTCATAATATACCTACTAAAAATTTACCATTTTGAAGTATACTCATGGGGTGTGAACTCAATTTGAACAAAAAAATAAAAGCGACATTCTTCAAATAATATTACTTTATATTTTATATGTGTATATATGTTATATTTCAGGTTTCACTTCCGTGAGTGGTTGTCCTTCCTTTGTCCATGGATTCAAGTCAGGTACAAATTCACAATCGTAAATGAAACTAAATATTTTTTGGAATGAATCCCATAATTCCCAATTTTGTAAATCTTTTGATTTCCAATTGAATAAGATTCTAAAATTGGTCAATAATTCATTATTTGATCTGAACACTGTAATAAATTCATCCTTAGATGATTTCACACCTAATGCAATATCTAACTCATCAATAATAATTTCATAATCATCCTTTATCGTTTGCTCCCCTGTGAAGATATTGATAAATAATTTATTTATGGATGCCAATTTATCAATTAAATCTAGTCTTGTCTCATTATGCTTATCTATGTTTTTCTTTTGTGAAAGTTTATTTACCATGTGGCTTACATGAGAGTCAATTGAATAATCTTGTGGACCCAATCCAACGACAGACCAATCTACATCATCTTCATAATGAAATTTGACCACTTTAGGCTTAGTAATTTTAGGTTTAGGTCCAGGTTTAGCTCTTTTCTTTTTTACTTCAATGATTTCTTCTTCAAACTCTTCTTCATCTTGTTCTTCAGGTTCATCATGTACTGTATTTGATCTTGTGCTTCTCTTTCTAGTTGTTTTTGAAACAGAATCTGTTTCTCCGGATTTTTGTCTTTGTCGACTAGAAGATCTTGTTGCTACTGTTTGCTTTCTATTTCTTCTACTTCTTCTTCGACTACCATCTTCCTCTTCTTCATCATCTTCCACATAATCATCATCTTCATTTTTACCCTTGGATCCATATTCAACAAATTCCCAAACGTCAATACCTTCATTGAAACCTTGACAAGCCATATTATAGGCAGCAATTAAATTTTTCTGTTTTGTAGGATTATTTCTTAACCACATTTGACAATCTTTCAATGTCAATTTTGATATAACATTATTCTTCACCCAAATGTATGAATCATCTTTGAAAAACTTCACACAATATAGATCCTGTACAGTTTTATATTTTTTAAACTTTAATACTTTAGAATACTCTATAAATTCATCAGAATCTGATTCTGATTCATCTACTTTCACATGCGAATTTGATTTCAATACGTTTGTTGGGATCAATTCATCTGGTATAATCATAGCAGGCCATGCTGGGTATCCCTTTACTTTAGCCAAAACAATATCAGTAGGCTGGTAAACGTCTTCTTCAGTCATTTCCGTTCGACTGTTTTTTTCACTTTGATTTGGTTTAATCAATGGTTTGTTTGTTTGTTTTCTTTTTAAAGAATCTTGAAAAATTATTATACAGATTATTATATGAAAGGATATAAAACATTATAAGGGGGAAAGTGTTGTGTGTATACTGTACAGTTTTATTGTATTGTGGAGAAGATGGGATCATCATCTGATGCATTGAGACATTTTCTTATAATCGATTTACCTTCATCCTCTCGTATTATTCGTTCCAACTTTGGTGTGGAAAAAGTGTATACTAACCCAGAATTGGATAAGATTAACAACAATATATTAGAGCCCGTCAATACAGACAACTCGTAGGCTTTCTTCATAATCCCGTGTCTTCTCTTAGCAAACGTCACTTGTCTCCTAGTTCTATTTTCAATATATTTAATGGGGACTTTCCGCCTGACGTCTCTCGGTTCATCCATATCATCATCATCCTCTTCTTCTTCATCCTCCTCCTCATCATCCATCTCTTCCTCTTCCTCCTCTTCCTCCTCTTCTTCTTCCATTTCGTCTTCCTCGAGCTCTTCTTCATCATCATCGATCTCATCATCAACTTCAACTGGCATTATAGATGATGCTTGTTTCGCTCCCGTCTCTGGAGCACTGACAATCATAGGGTCCACATTGGCCAAATCAGTAGCACCCATAGCAATAATTCGCCGTTAATATTCAATATCTAGTGGCACTTAAAATATGACTTACCCAATGTCTCTATATATCATAATCTTTAATAATTTAAAGAGATATTAGCGTCGTTTTCCACGAGCTGGATTTTTCAGGCAGCAAAAAAAAAATCCAAAAAAATAATGCGATTTCTGTGGATCGAACACAGGACCTCCAGATAACAGTTTTTGACCGAAGTTAAATCTTCAGTCTGGCGCTCTCCCAACTGAGCTAAAACCGCATAGTAATTTATATTTCGGTGGATTTTTGTAAGGACCCGATCAACTCAGATTGTCGTGCAAAAATGGTGGCCAGAGAAGAATTTGGCGTTGGTAAACGGGTTTTGTATTGGTACTGATTCATTGGGTGGTTTCAAATTTAAGTTCAGGTGACTGGAATCTTGAAATTTTACAAAAATATTATTATTGTTTGAAAAAATTATTATTTAGGGTTTTTTTAATTCAATTTTAAAAACATTCAAGAGATGTTCAGTCAAGTTAAATATAAATAAAAAATTAAATTATAAAGAGAATGGCGAGTACACGAAAGTTATTTAATTCAAGTATTTATGATCACTACCATTATCAAAGGAAGTTTTGATGTCAGAATATCAGGGTAGTATACATTACCAAGACTCCATAAACATGGTATGATAATCAAGCCGGGAATATACCATTTGATCTGATTATATCCCACTTAGTTAACTGAATACTTCTCAAATATTAATGATTAAAATTATGGTTATAGAGTTAAGCCACCTTTTCAGTTCAAACTGAAACGTATATGGATATTCCTTCCCACTTCATTTACAAGGTATAATAACAATGACATCAAACAACAGGCTAGAATGGTTGAAATTACCAATTGCTATATTTATATTTATTATACATAAATCGTTGGTTGGAATTGTTGTCACACACTTCTTAACTTTGGAATGGTTTGATACCAATGAGTTTATGAATAGTCTTATTAACAGAATACTATTATTGATAAGGTTAGTTAACAAAAAGAACATATAATCTTACTGGTTCAAATGTTACTGCTGAGACTTTTGGACTAACTAGCTTTTTCATTTTCCATCATAGGGGGGTGAATGCAATGTACTAAACTCAATTGACATGGCTTGGCAAAAACCCGATAAAATAAAACTTCAGAAGACAATACTAAATAAGACAATAATCAATAAAACAATACATAATTAAACAATACCTAATAAGACAATAGGCATTATACGCATCTCATTGTTATAATCGGAGCAACTTTTGTAATTAAACTTCCGATAATTTTGACTGATGATTACATAACGGAAATTAAGATTTGCGCCGTTTTCAAAAGATGAAAAAATTGAAAAAAAATTAAAATAATTTTTGACCTTCTACTTGTTTTCTTAGGAAAGCATATTTAACAGTGCTGTTCATTGTTTATAAGAATACAATAAAGAGATTTTCCTGTTTTCCCCCTTTACTAAAGTTAAACTGAACTTAGTATGTGTTATAGGATTCTCATATCTTAAAGGAGATACCATTTATCAAATGGAGGCACCAGTGGAATTCCTTCTGCAGATTTTACCGGTATAACTTTGTTATTAATTTAATTACGGGTTTAATGAATTTAAATTTAGCATCAGCTCACTAAATTTGCTATTAATTTTCTATAATTAATTAATTTATGAATCGGCGGAGATAACGCTATATTTCATAATCTGGAAAATCTCGATGCTCATGCGAGTTTCTTCTATTGTTCTTACTTGTTATTATGTAAAGGGACAAGTGATGAAGTCATTCAAATTAAAGACTTTCATTTGCCAAACATTCCTTTTATTTTCGTTTTTGCAACCAGCAGTTTTGTGGTTTGCCTACAACTCATGACATCACCCATTTTAGGAACCAACCCATTTGATGAACCAATTACTGGGTGATATCGGATGATACCATTGAAAATTTCAACTTTGCAAGTATTGCAAATTGCAAATGGTTCTGAGATTGTTCTTTGGTCTATTCATTGCGTTGGTAATCTTTCATTAGAAGAAAATTTGACGATGGCAATATTTACACTCCAACCACCGTTGGTAAATTGACCATTGAAACTTCTATCTCAAGTGATGGTACATCTATTACTCAAATCGGGCACGCTAGAGAAACATTGACAAACACACGTTCAAAAGCAACAAGGTGGTTAATTAAAATTTTCTCAGTGCAACATTGCGTCGCTCTTTGTTTGATGAAAGCATAGTGAGTTTTAGGCGTCATCAAAGTTTCTATTGATGTAGGTGACAATGATGAAGCTGGTAATCAGCAATCTTTTCCTGTCAATGAGTCTAAATTAGATGTGAGTAACAATCTCAGTGCAAGTACTGTATTTTTTAAATGAGAATGAGTTATGATTTGAGTATTGCATCACCAACAAGTGGTTATACATATAACGATGATGTTCCCACAGTATACTTAAGTTCTTTTGATGCCATCAATTTTAATTTTCAAAGCAATTGCTACAGTTTTTCAATTTGACCAATGTCACTCAAGATGATGGTTATTCGGCAACTAAAATGATTATTGGAGATCCTTTCCTCAAATCAAGTACAGTTTCAAGCTCTTCAAGTTCAAATTTTACCTCATCAAATCTCCTTTCCAAAGTTTCTAAACCAACTTCTTTCAACAGCATTCATTCTACTACGTCGTCGCTAGCGGTTAATAATCAGATTCCTAATTCTATCGACACAACCGTTTCTGCTCACGCAACGTCACATTTCTATTACCAGTGACAACGTATCTGTTACTTCAACCACTCATGCCTCCACTAAGTCGGCTTTCACTGCTATCAGAAAGTCAATTGGTGCCAACACTTTTACCATAGCATCCATGCCTCCTTTCTTATAATTTCAATTTTGAAACCTTTCTTAAGCATGATTTTCATGCATTTATTAGTCCTTGATTGTGTGTTATCTTACTTTATATAGTTTAGTGATTGGTAGTTATTTTTCAAATGAGATAGATATACTTATACTTGATCTTATTGTATCCATTAATTATCAATACCTTTATCATTGTATTCTTACACTTAACCACTTAGGTAGTCTGATATTTTTCATTGTGACAAGAGCTTCAACAATACTGTCAGGAGAAGATACTCTTTGATCCTCGGACTTTTAAGTTCTTTAATCACTGCTGGTTGACGTTATTGAAGGTGCACATATTTGCTTCATAGGAAATCAATTAACTCAATATTGAAAGAGACAAGTAAAACCACATATACGTTCATTACAACACAACACGACTCATTACATAAAACCCATTCCTTTCTACATCATACCAACTCCCTAGTTGCCTTATTTGATAGTTTCACTATTCACAAACAACCAATGGTATTAATACTCTATCAATCCATAGTAAGACTCCCCTTTACCCTTCTCCGCCTTAACGTACAATATAAATATATACAGATAAAACAAGGGTCCTTAAATAATAAGGAAACAATAACAATTACAACTACAAACACAAATACACAAATATGCTTTACAGTAAACTAGTAGTGGGCGGTGGTACGTTCAGCAACCAATATAATGATTTGCCAAGAGAGTTACCCGTGGACCAAATCTTGACGGAGGCATTGTTATATAACAAGGATACATTCACCACGATTGACACATCCCCTTACTATGGAGACAGTGAAATTATCATAGGTCAAGCATTAGCTCATTTACAAATTCCAAGGGATCAATTTGTCATTTGCACTAAAGTCGGTAGGATCGATTTAGATGTTTTCGATTACTCGAGGGATCATGTAAGGTTCAGTGTATTAAGATCCATTGATCGTCTACTACAAGGTAAAGGACCCCTAGATGTTGTGTATTTACACGATGTAGAGTTTCAACCAATGGCTAATTGTTTAGAAGCTCTAGATGAATTAAATAAATTGAAAAATGAAGGTTACATTCGTAATATTGGTATTTCAGGTTATCCATTGGAGACATTGTACAAAGTAGTTCAATTATATGAAGGCCCATCATTGGATTGTGTTCTTTCATATTGTCATTTGAATTTACAAAACATTGAATTAGATGATTATTATGATAAATTTAAATCATTGGGGATCAAACATGTGGTCAATGCCTCTGTGTTGAGTATGTCATTATTAAATGCTAGACCTACCAAGGAATTTCATCCTGCCTCGAAGGAATTGCGTGAATGTGCCACTAGGGCAGCACAATATTGTCAAGATCAAGGTATGGACTTGGCCGATTTAGCTACTAGATACTCGTTAGCTCACTGGGGTGATCGTGGTCCTACAGTGATTGGCTTTAGTGATGTGACCGAAGTACAACATGCTGTACAAAATTGGCACAGTGTACAAAGAAACGGTGGATTGACACATGAGGAGCAACATTGTGTCGATCATATCCAACATAATATCTTCGGTGATCATTTCAATGAATCCTGGCCTTCAGGTTGAAACTCTTGCAAGGTGAAAGTGAGGAACTACAATACAACACTCCATTCCACCATTATATAATAATATTATTCATAATTCTTTCTCCTGTATATAACATATTAATATTAAGAATTTTTTTTCCAATTAATTAAATTGATCTCGAATGTTTCATCTTTGGCTAAGATAAGAATAAAGAGAGTGTACGCATACAATCATCATGTCATATTACAACAAATATAAGAATAGAAAGAGAGCTGAGAATGGTGAGTTGCCCAGTGGTCACGATAGATCTTCGTTAGGAAGTGGTGGTAACGGTCAACAATCTGATGCTGTTTTTGATCTGGGGAAGAATAAGAGAGTTACAGTGAGACAATTCAGGAATGTTAATTTGATTGACATTCGTGAATACTATTTGGATAACACCACGGGGGAGATGAAACCGGGCAAGAAAGGTATATCGTTAACTGAAGATCTTTATGATCAATTGTTGAAACACAGATTGAATATTGATGATGCCTTGAGACGATTTGGTTCTAGAAGACCCAAGACTAAGACTGTCCGTTTATTATCTGACGGTGAAGACGAAGGGGAGGAAGACACTACAAGTACCACCACAAATGCCAGTACTAAAGATGATAGTTCAAAGAATAAGAAGACAAACAATGAAGGTAAATTGAAAAGGGAAAGAAAAGATGAGAATGTTAATAATGATGAGACCGCCAAGAGAAGAACTCCTGCGGCCCCCACTTTGCTACCACACGAGGAGAACTTGGAGAATGCCAAGAGAGAGGCCAATGCTACATTAGTGGTCCCCGGTATGAAACAGAAAGTTGTGAAACCTGCGGAACCCACTGCCACTGCACCAGTTGCACCACCAGCATTAGAATCAGATGTGGTAGAAATGGAGGATTCCAGTGATGAAGAGTTTGCAGAGAGTCTACAGGCAGAGATGGACAAGATGCAAGACGAAAGCAGTGAAGAAGAGTGATGATTGCATTTTGGTGGTAACCCGAACACCCATTATATAATATAATATATAATATATATGTTATATATTACTAAGCTAATTTACATTAACCATAACAACATATAGATATAGATATAGACCACAGCATTACAGATATGACTACTGACAGCAGCAACGACACATTTGAGGCATCCTATGCTGTTTACAACGAAGTGGATTTAACTGAACAACAGATTCGTGATTGTATTCCTGCAGATTTGGGTGTGGAGATCACTGAAGTGCACACCCCAACACAGATGGTGGGTGTCAAAGGTTCAGTGGCACCTTCTAAGATCATATCATTGTTTCAAGCTAAGGGTTACGATGCTATCTTGAGAGGTTCAGGTGAACCCAATTCCTCTGGTGTATGTATATTGGAAAATTTCAGTACAGACATCAAGGGCAGTGGTGTGGAAGGTCTTGTACGTATTGTACAAGTCGCTGACAAGAAGACATTATTTGATGTGGCTATCAATGGCATTCATGCCGCAGGGGAATACTCTGTGGCCATTCATGAGAACGGTGACATCTCTCAAGGACTTAAATCCACAGGCACCTCATTTTATCAATTCACATCTACTGTAAGATGTGAGGAAGAGACATCCAAGGGCAGATACCAGGGTCAAGCCTTCTTGAGTGCACCATTGTGCACTTGGGAAGTGATCGGTCGTAGTATAGTGGTTTCCAAGAGCGATGGAGGTGAATCCATTGGTGGTGTCATAGCCAGAAGTGCCGGTGTATGGGAGAACGACAAGAAGATTTGTGCTTGTACTGGTAAGACCGTTTGGGACGAGAGAAAGGATGCCCGTAAGATCAATATCAATTGATTGTTCTTAAATCGCCGTTGTTTATATAGGATACTTATACACACTATGTAACAATACATAATACGATAATACACAACACACAACACACTACACAATGCACTGGTACACTGAACACTAGTGCAATAGTGCAATACTGTCATCTTTAAGTGCCATTATGACTCTGGATTGCTCACCCGGCCTTCGGCTGTTTGTTTGTTTGTCGCTGTCAAGAAAGTCTTCATTCTAAGGAAGACCTGCAATGACTGTATGTGCAGCGTGTATACACCACATCAACAGAATTCGCACACACCACACGCCGCTGAGAACCCTTTGAGCGTTTGGCAAACTTTTACCCCCGCTTTGAACCGCTCGAACTTATAGACTAGAACTTATTATAGAAGATAAACAGGAAAAGAGAAAAAAGATCTGCATAGAACCAACTGATAAAGCATGGAATTTATATCACAGGAGAAACCTTTACAAGCCGTAGATTTTGTTAACACGGTGGACCAGGAGTTTAACCAGTTGTTGTCAAAATCCGACTCGCCTGCGAGAATGGCCTCCACACCGACCACGAGTACTACTACCACTAATACAAGTACTTCTATACCACTAGAGATTAATGTTAACGAACTGTCAGATCCAAGATTAGATCATTTTAAAAGCAAGATCGATAATAACAACAGCAGTAAAAACAGATTATTGAATACAGATGTTTCAACAGTGGGTATGACTACACCAACTTTAAACGATTTTTTACAACAGAGAGAATCCTCCGCTAGAGCGTTGACCAATTTGGAATTTGGTACTGTGGACTCCGCACTCTTGGATAATCCATCATTGAGACGTAATTTATCCTTGCCCAATGCAGCTGACCCATCGTCATTTATAAATCCCACATTGTTAAATTCAAACAGTAATAACAGTACTAATAATTTTATGGATACAAATAATAATCGTTCAGAATTCAATGAATTTAACACTAATTTAGATTCACTGTTAGATGATTACATCTCATCAGATTTATTAGCTACTACTACAGAGGATACAAACTCTATGGATAATTTTAGAAGACACAGTACTGTGCTCTCTGATGGTATTATACCTATTATGTCCCCCACGTCACGTATGTCCATTTCACATCAATTGGATCCTTGGACTAACACTGTTAAAAACAATAATCAAAGGAAGCAAGTGGAAACGTTAACTACACCACCAGAATTCGATTTAGAAAATTCCACTGAATTGACTGATATGTTCTTCGATTACAGTCTTAATTTCAATAAACCAGCTGACAATAACAACGAATTAAGACCAGTGAGTAGTAACAGTGGTAATCCAATGTCACCTATTCAACCACAACCATCTATCCCTGAGAATATGGCAATAATGTCACCACAATCACCTAAACACTATAATGGTGGTGGTATAGCACCTGATCATCATCAAAGTTTAGACAATTCTATGGATCCTGAATTTTTAACTAATTTGTATCAAGATCCAAGTAATAAAATGTTTGACAATAATGATAATATACATCCCAATGCATTACCAAGTAATTTCACTTGGAATAACGTACAATTCTCTGATGACTCTTTCGGTTCTAATATGAGAAGAACAATGTCCACGGGACCTAGTCTTATTTCTCCACCACAATCCGTTGCTAACGAATCCAATACAAATGATAAATTTATTAAACCATCTGTCACATTATGCAATCAGAGCAATAAGTCATTCCCTTCTAAGAAATCGAGATCATCATCATTAATATATACACCTAAATCAAGAAGAAGATCATCTGTAGCCATAGGATTTACACATAACAATAATAATACTAATGCATTACCCACGACGACGACAAACACAACAAATCAACCTTTTTCACCCACATCCATTACATCGGCCACTGCTAGTGAAACAGATGAGAAGGATAAACCATTCAAGTGTCCACATTGTGGTAAATCATTCAAGAGAAGTGAACATTTAAAGAGACACGTTCGTTCTTTACATACACATGAGAGACCATACGTGTGTCAAACTTGTGACAAGAAATTCTCTCGTAGTGATAACCTGTCACAACATATCAAGACACATCAAAAACACGGAGACATGTTATAACACATGTTTCCCCCCTTTATAAACCCTTTTATAAACTTTTTATACACGGAAAATGACGACAATATTTACTATTTTACTTATTTGGGTCAATTTTTTCTTCGCTGTGTCGATTTCTTTGCGAGTTTCAAATCGAATCAAAAAATCAGTGCAAAGAAACGCAGGAAAGGATCCACACAGGTTATAAATAAAGCAGCTCAATTCACAAGAGGAATTGCAGGTGGATCGTGTTTAAACAAGAAGCAGCAACTTTGTTAAGATATGTCCCCGATTTCTCAAGAGGCGGAAGTGATCCATGCTGGGTTGTTTAATAGCATCTACACTGAAGGGGAAGACACAATTTACCATGATGCCAATTACAAGTCTGCATCGTCCTTAACGCTGTGCACGGAACAATTGTCCATATCATCAGACACTTTACCCTTCTCACATTTGAAAAGGACCAAATCTTGTAGACAAAATGGTAAGAATCATCACAGAAGTCGCACAGGTGACAGTGCATCGTCACGTCACAAGTCCATTTCACGTAAGGGTAGCAACAAGAGGAAAGAGTTCCAATTGTCTAGAGCTTCGTCCATGGACACTATTGCTCGTTGTAATTATACATCACAATTGGATGTGAGTCGGATCATGACACATGATAAAATGGCATACACGGATAGTAAAGATATGTTCCCACGTATTAATGTAGACACATTGCATAGTATCATGACAGAAAACACGCATAAACCACACTATGCTGCATACACTATAATTGATTGCCGATTCGCTTATGAATTTAAAGGTGGTCACATTAAAGGTGCTGTTAATATATCATGTCAAGATGATCTTGAATCAGAATTATTACAACAAAATGGAAATGGGACGATCCAAGATGGTCCCACACTTTTAATATTCCATTGTGAATTTAGTACACATAGGGGCCCCACGTTAGCGTCACATTTACGTAATTGTGATAGAATTATCAATCAAGACGATTACCCAAATTTGTTTTACCCAGATATTGTAGTGCTGGAAGGTGGGTACAAAGAATTTTATGACAAGTACCCAAATCTATGTGACCCCATCAATTATGTCACTATGGAGTCTCAAGATAATCTTCTCAATTGTGAGAAGGAAATGAATAAGTTCAGAGACACTTCCAAGAGATTAGTCACTAGAAGTAACTCCTTGAGAAGGTTTAATAGTATTATCAATAATAACAGTCATACATCGTCACAATTAGATTTATGTGCTGCTGGTGGTTGTACATCCAATGATTTAAACTTTTTTGATCCACCACCAAGATTATCATATTTACAAAAATTCAACAGTAGTAGTGGTCATAATTCTAGTGATGATAACGTTTCCACATTTACCTTAGCAAGTACATCTAGTAAATTGTTAATTGATGATGACGATTTAACTTCCAGTTCTGAAGAGAACGATACTAGTAACCCCTTCAACAACAACAAGCATAATAATAATAACTCGCCTATAAGAAGGTTACATTTCCCCATGATTGAAGAAGAGGATACAGTTCGTCTCACTTTTAAAAAATAATATTATTACCGACATATATATTTAATATATACAATTGCATATACGCTTTAATTCTTATCATTATCATCAATTATTATATTTCTCCCAACCCATCTATTTAGATCTGTACCCCATCTGTTCGGTGGCCACAGTATACAAACCACTTTCCCCAGTACAAGACCATCGGACACAGGACCGAATTTCCTACTATCAATGGAGTGTAAATTATCACCTTCCACCCACAGATGACCTCGGGGGATCACCATTGTGTCATTATTGTGCGTAATTGTGTCTGATGCCAACGCCTTCACACGTTTACACATGATCTTCTCCGGATCGAAAGGTGACTTCAATAGCACAATATCATTGACCGTCCTGGACCGTGGCCACAACAGATTTAAGAGCACCCAGTCACAATCTCCGTCACCGGGATTCAAAGTCGGTCTCATCGAGGAACCTTCAACACGACTCACATGAATCACGTCCCTGGCCACAAGGAACACAGGAACCCACGACAAAGCAACCAGCAAATTTTTACCACGCAACACAGTCATTCTGTCTCGCTAGCTGTGTGAAGTTCCACTCTCAATTAGTGAAAAATTATCACAGTTTCTTAAATCGCGGATCTCGGAAGCTCGGTCCGAGCAAAAGTTTGTCGATGACTTCAAATTCAAAGCATATGTGAATTATATATAAAGAGAGAGATGGCTTGAACTCTCCAGACTGGATCTGTTGAATCATACCAAAGAAAAGTATAAGGATGGCTGAGAACAGGAAGTCTGTGTACAACAAGGTATGGAACCACGGTGTCACTCAATACATCGCATCGAAATGGTTTTTCATCTGTTTGGCAATCTTCATTGTGATTGCTAGGTTTGCACCCAATTTTGCTAGAGATGGTGGGTTGATCAAGGGTCAGTACAGTATCGGGTATGGTGCTGTTGCTTGGATTTTCTTGCAAAGTGGTCTGTCCATGAAGACCAGTCGGTTGTTAGCCAATATTGCTAATTGGAGAGCTCATTTAACCATCTTGGTGATGAGTTTCTTAATTACCCCGGCAATCGTTTACGGGTTCTGTTGTGCTATTAAGATCTCTGATGACAAGAACATCGATGACTGGGTCTTGATTGGATTGATTATGACAGCTACTTGCCCCACAACAGTCGCATCCAATGTTATTATGACTACAAATGCAAATGGTAACGATTTACTTTGTGTCTGTGAAGTGATGATCGGTAATTTACTTGGTGGGTTCATTACTCCTGCTATTGCTCAAATGTTTATGAGTAATTACCCATTCCAATATGGTAACCCTGCTAACGGTAACAGTATGAATGCTCTGTATGCTCGTGTGATGAAACAAGTCGGTCTATCAGTGTTTGTACCAGTGTTCGTGGGTCAGTTAGTTCAAAATTGGTTACCTAAATACACCAAGATTTATTTGGATTTCTTGAAAAGATTCCATTTAAAGATTGGATCCTACATGTTATTGTTAATCATGTTTAGTTCATTCTCCACTGCATTCCACCAAAAGGCATTCACTAGTGTATCACACGTTTGCATTGTGTTTTTATGTTTCTTCAATTTTGGTATCTATTTGCTGTTTACAGTGATTGCATTCATATTGGCAAGACCTTGGTTTATCATTAAACTCTTCCCACATAAACCTATTGAAAATGAATCAACAACATTGTATCGTCTCAGTTACAAATTGTTTAGACCATTTTATTATAATAAGAGAGACACTATTTGTATAATGTTCTGTGGCCCAGCAAAGACTGCTGCATTGGGTGTGTCATTAATTACAGCTCAATATGGTGATTCTAAGGGTAATTTGGGTAAACTATTAGTTGCATTGGTGTTATATCAAGCTATTCAAGTGTTAACTGCAAGTTTTTTTGTACCTGTTTTAAAGAAATGGGCTAAAGATGAAATTGACAAGGATGCTGAATTGGAAAAACAATCACAAGAATTAGAGGAACAAAAATCTGATGATATAGAGAAATCTGTAATTTCACCTACTGTGGATTCTATTTCTTCTAATGCCTCCACAACTAGTACTGAAAAACAATAATGACAAAACCATACATACACATACTTACATACGTACATCGTTTTTATAGAATAATTTAATAATTAATGCCTTACTATTACTACATATTATAATTCATATATATTTATTGTCCTAATCTAATATTTGAATAAAATTAAATGGTATTAACCCAATTCTATGTTCAGGGTCAATCTTTTCATTATCGTAGACTTCACCCAAATACCAATCATCACTGATAATCTCTGTGATTAATAAATAATCATCTTTATCAAAATTTGCCACTTCAGGTGCATCATTGTTTAACAAGGGATACACAGCTTTAGCATACTTAATGACTCTTCTGCCATTCTTACTTACCACAGGTAAAGTAACAATGATACCATTATTCTTCACTCTACCAACTTTAGTGTCATTTGTGATACCACCTTGTAATCTTTCCATTTCATATAATGCATCTTCAATTGGGTTTGCAGATGTACCTAATACCATAGATTTACGTCTAGAACGACTGGAACTCATATTACTATTTGCCACAGAAGGCCGTATCACGTTCTTATCATGCACTGATGTAACTAGGATTGTGTTTGTACTACCATGTCTGATATCATCCACTCTTCTTTCAGGTCTAACATCTTCCACTCTTGACTCTTGTCTAATGTCATCAACTCTACGTTCAGGTGTACTCATTGCATGTTCATCATATCCAATATGACTCATTGATTTACGTTTCCTATTAGTGGAATTCCATGATTTAGCAAATCTTTGGGTATCATTTATACTAGATGCCATAGAAGTCACTGAAGTGGACATGGATTCCATACTACCTCTTCTTCTTGTAAAATCAGTTGGATTTGATGAACTCGAACCAGTGGACGATGAATATGATTTACTATGTGTCTTTTCCTCTCTAGGTTCAATACGCAAATCATTCAATGCATTTATTGTGTCCTCTTCAGTTTCATCAGATGAAATAGCATTGGATGCTATAGTTTTAATTTCATGAGTTGTATTTTCATTGGCATAACTTGGTAATTGAGATTCATGTAAAGAATATCTATTTTGGGAAGCCTTTCTGGTACGAGATTGTTCCACGTTACCCATATGGGAATGATTTATAGGCAATTGTGATTCATGTAAAGAGTATCTGTTATGAGAAGTTTTTCGAGTGCTACTAGGAATTTGTTCAATGTTGTTTCCATGTGAATAATTTATTGGTGACATTTGTCTCGAACGAGATTTCTGTTGTAATTGATTTGATAAATTTCTAATGTTTTCCATGTAGCTATCTCTTGTTGAAGGTGTAGAATATTCTTCAGTTGGTAGTTTATTTTTGTTGATGGAAGGTGTCAAAGGTGTAGAAGGAGTAGGAGGGCTGGCAACATTCTTTTGATGTCTTTCCTTTAGTCTCCCAGTACCATAATCACTAGAGAATTTTGAAATATCGTCCATTGGGGTGAACATAGCCAATTCATTTGTCAGATAATCCATCTTAGATTGTTCCAATACACTGGTCTCCATAGATGCATCAGCAAAATGTTGTAATTTACTTTGAATGAATGAAATTCTGGTGGATTCCATCTCTTGGAATTGTTCTGTTAATTCAGCCCATTCGCGAATCCAATATCTTTGCGATGCCTTATATTCTCTTTTCAAGACATTCAATTGTGTGGAAATCTCTTGTACGTTAGTTTCCCATTTAGCCAATTCTTTATTATTTTGTTCCACTCTTCTAGAACCAATAATGTTATGTTGATTTAACCTCAAATCACGAGCTTTCATCTCAGCATCCTCCAATCTTTTCAACAATTCTTCACAACCTTTCTTCTTATTATATTTATCTAATCTTAATTTCTCAATTTTCCCAGCCAATGTAGTGTACCTTGCTTGAATTTCACATGAAAACAATTTGAAATCACTGTACACTTTTCTATATATCAATTCACTTTGTTTAGAATGTGCCTGTGCTCTTGCCTTTTCAATAGACAACACTGTTTGGAATGATTGTCCCAATTTACCAAATTCTGTGTTTTCACTTAAATCTTTCCCCAATTTCTCATTGATGGCCCCCAATCTTCTAGCTAAATCTTTCTCCAATTCACTTTTCTGTTTGAAAAATTGTTCCATGCTCTGGCATGATTTAATACCATCTGCTATATGTGATACCAGGACATTGACCCCATCATCGTTAGGGTCCCAAAAGCACGATTTATAGTCGTAACTCATCTTCTGTATGTGCTTAGTTTTAAGTTAGTGATGATCAGTGGAGGGAGACACTTGTCTCTTTTCAACAATTGCATTTATCCTATATGAGAACTGTTTTTTCTGGTCTTGTTTGAACATGTTTACGTATTTCCCGATCGGGCCCTCATCCTCTTCTCAACTCAAGAATTGCCGCATTCGGACAGATCCGACTCTCGAGAAAAACTTATCCCAAAAGGGAAACCAGATCTTGTTACAGCCGTATAAACTGACAAAATATGTGCCCCTTTGGAACGCGAATCACTAAAAACGAGCACTGGTTTTGCCCCGCTTAAATTTCCTCTTTTGTCTTCTCATTTTTTTTCTGATTGAAAGGGGGTTTTCCTTGAAGGACAGATCTTTCGATAGCCAGATATTTCTGTTCGTCCTCTTGTTTACTTTACTTACTTGTTCTTTGTTACTGTTTGCTAATTTTGAATACTACAGGAGTAACAACACAAATATATACCAATGTCATTAGTATCTGCGTTACCTGAACGCCAGAGTGTTACTGAGAAAACTCCACAGTCAAGTCGTACTAACACTATGACTTCTGTGGAATCTAAGAAAAGACAACCTGCTATTTACCAAACATCAGGGGAACCTCTAAGTAAAGAAGCCCTATACCGTGCCAAGATGAAGTATGGGTACTACCAATCACCTGCTACCACCTACAATGTTGGTGTTGCTGATACAAATTTAGCTGCTGACGCTGCTGCTGCGTTGGCTAATAATACTCACACCGATATGGACACATATGTGAGAGAATTAGACCCTAATGCTACTAAAGCTGCTAAAAGTGTTGGATCCATTAAGGATAAATCCTTTAGAGGATCTTCTATGTCTCGTACTAGAAGTATCACTTCTGAGTCATCCACTGTTTCCAGTAAAAAAGCTGGTGCAGCTGCATCCAAGGCATACTCTATGACTCGTAAGAGTGCTCCTTTGATTTCTGAAAAAGATAAAGATAGAACTTATTCCATCTCCTCTGCTGCTTCAGCTGGTAGAATAATCTCACGTTCTACTAATTCATCCAAGACTTCTTCTTTGAAAGGACCAAAACCTAATATGGGTAAATTGTTCAAGAATGCCGAAAAGAAAGCTGAAAGTTCTGTGAAGGATCGTTGGGAACCTGAACGTACTAATTTTTCTTATGGGATTAAGACTGATGCTGTGGAAAATAACCAATTCCATTTCACTCAAGATATGATGAATGGTATTATGACCAAGAATCAAAAATCTGCCTCTAGAAAGAAAGCTGAACAAGATGAATTGAAACAACTAGAAAAGAGAAAATCTCAAAATGCGTTTGCATTGAATGCAGCTACTTCTGTCAAAGATACCGGTATATCTCAAGAAATTGATGAAGAAATCTTAGAAAAGAAGAGAAAGAGAGACGTTTATTTAAAACAATTAACATCCGTTAAAGTAATGGAAATGGCCAAGAGTAAAGTGGATGCACAAATGAAAATCTTGGAACAAAATGACACCCAAGCTAAATTGTTTGGTAATGACGTTTACAACAGAGCCGCTGTTAATATCGCTCAAATGAATTTAAAGAAAAAGACACAATATTATGGTAAAGTCAACATGGGTGGTGGTTTATGGTTATCTCAAAATGATATTCAAAAGATTACTCAAGATTTAGTGTCTCCTGTCCTTGGTGAAATTACTGCAAGAGCCGATGCTCAACGTGAAACTGATGATGAAATTGCTAGAAGAACCAAGGCTTACACTGATTCCTTAGCTAAATGGACTGCTATGCAAGCTGAAAAGGAGGCTAACGATGTGAAAATCGTTGAAGATACTTTAACAAAGCACGCTCAAGAAAAATTGGACTTAAAGACTTCCACTGAACAAAAATATAATTCTATGGTTGCAAAGATGGAGGAAAGATTGAAAGAGCGCAATAAGAGTTTGGAAGACACCAAACAAGCTTATGAAGATTTGAAAGAGGAAATTGCCATGAAATTAGAATTGGACCAACAACGTGCTGATCAAGAAGTTGAGAATTGGAAGAAATACCAAGCTGATGATGTGGATGCTGCATTGGAAGAACAAAAACAATTGTTACAACCATATTTGGATGATTTGGCTAAGGCCGAAGCTGATCATGAAGTGTTACAAAAGGAATATGAAACTATCGATGCTCGTATTATTGAATTAAAGGAATCTATTGAAACTCATAAGGGTAAGATTGAAGAATACGAAGACACTTTATTGACTCAAGGTAACAGAGAAGAAAGAGAAGCCTCATTATTGAACCATTTGGCCGATGACAAGCAAGCTATTGCCACTAACTTGGAAGATTGCATTGTTGTGAGAGCTCAAAAGGCTAAAGAAGAAGCTGAATTATCTGCCAAACAAGCACATTTGAAACAATTAGAAGTGGAAGCCGCTTTGAATGAACGTAAGAGTGAATTGAGTAAGACTGATATTGAATTACAAAAGGAGAAATTGAATCTATTAGAAGCTATGAAACGTGTGGCAGAAGCTCGTGGTGATGAAACAATTGATGAAGATAGAGTGAAAACTTTGTTTGGTATGACATCAGATGAATATATTGAACAAAATATGCCTAAGATAGAAGAAAGCGAAGAAGCTGCTGAAACTACAACGGATGCTGCTAAGAAACCAACAGTAGTTAAGAAAACTACAACCCCTGCTGCCAAACCAGCTACCACTACTTCTAAACCAGCAACAACTAGTCCACAAAAGAAGAAAAGTGGTGGGTTGTTTAAAAAAATTTTCATAGGTCCAAGTCCTTCTTCTAGAGCACCAAGTAAAGCACAAAAGGTTGAAATTAAACCTGTAGCAAAGGCTGCTGAAGCTAAGAAAGTGGAAAAGTCAGTTAAAGTAGAAAAGAAAGAACCTATAGTTGAAGATAAACCAAAGAAAGAAGCAGAAGAAGATGATAATGATCTAGCGCCTACTTTTAGTGGATTTTCACAAGGTTCAATCAATAATGATGATGATGATTTAAGTGTCAATAAAGACAAACCGGATGACGACACTAACGGACAAGGTTACTTTAAAGAAGTTTTTTAATCAATAAAATTTTGGTTGATCTTATGATTTTCACTGGTTTGAAAACAAATAAAAAACATTACAAAACTTCGTTTCTTCTCTTATATTTTCTATGATATTGTATATATATATCTTTTTTTCTCTATATTATTATAATTATTACAAATATCTGTATCTATACTTTTTATTACTATTAATTATATGTAAAAATTTAATCACTTGTTTCAACGGAATGTGAATCATTCTTATCTGATGTATCCACTTCTTTAATGATAGTTTCACGTTTAAACATATCATCATATTTATAATACCCATCGAATTTCTCTAATGGGATTTCATTGAAATACAAAGATTCTTTGTATCTGGAACCAATATAGAAATCCACTGATAAAATGATGAATAAAATTCCGAACCAATAACATAATAACCATTCAAAACAAGCACTTTTAGAATCATCTGAAACACCACCAAAACAAATAGCCCAAATCAAAGCTAAAGTTAACCAAACCATTTTACAAGTGGCTGTAATAGTAAATTTATTCCAAATGTGACCTCTCCATTCTCTTGGTTTCAAATCATCGTATTTCACATCATCTTTACTCAAAGGATGAATTAAAGCGTAATGTTTCCCCATAATGAAATAAGCAGCAGAATGGCAACACACTGAGAAGAACATTAATGCGACAAAGATACCCACCATAGTCAAATGCACTCTGTGATGTTTGGCAGTGGAGAAAATAGAACACATTAATAAACAAATTTCACCTAACCCACCTAACACAGCAGATGCTAATAATAATCTACCTTCGTGTACACTGTACCAAGTGGTCATATGATACACTGGTTTCATAAATGGGAATTTCCCACCTCTTTGATAATAATCACAAAGAATGGTTAAAAAATATCCCATACCTTGCCAACCTGAACATGATATAAATAAGGGACGTAAATTTGTAGCACCAATATCTGAAAGGTACACTGGAGATGCCTTTTCGTGCATAAACCAGTACATGGGACGTCCTTGACCTGCCCAGCAGATAAGCATTGCCGTTAACATCCCATACCATGGGATGAAGGCAATCCACGGAAGTATGAAGGAGTAATTACCTGGTCTCCGTACCAATTGACTTATACTCTTCATAGTTTTGTTTGTTGCTCTCTTGTAATAACTGAGATGCAATTACTAAGATTTTGTTTTTTTTCCCAGTTAAAACTTATTGCATCACTATAAGAAAAGCGGAAAACATTGCAGTAGTATCAAATAGTGACAGCCGTCTATGTACTAAAGTAAACAAAAAGTTTTCGAGAAGACAAATTTTTCATTTGCTTGCCTTCAAGATCCGAAAACGTCAAACTAAATACAAGAAAAAGGGGTGTCCTGGGTTCGACTCTCACAGAAGGCGCTCAAGAGAAATTAATAGAAGTATGTACCGGACTGCTAATAACATACCGGACCATCAACACAATAACGTTTGACCAGATATTGGGAACCTTTTAGTGTATCCAATAAACGGGTGCCATACTTCCGTCCGAAATGACAGGTGGGGTAACGGCCTACGAGCCCACTTTTTTACCCTTTTAGGAAATAGGATTTTATTGTGGTGATTGTTTTTTTTTCATTTCCATTCCTTTAATTTTCTTCAACTCAAGACATTAAGATTTTAAAACTGTTTGTAAGAACTGGAAAACCAAGAAGTTTTATTGAAAAAGTTTATTTACCCAGTGTCACTTCAATCAAACGTATTTGTTTTAATTACTTACAATTACAACCACGAATTGATTAATTTGGAAAAATAACCCATATAGGACTCTAACACAAATATATCAAACCTAATATAATGTCGCAAAATACTAAGAAATTGAGTGCAGAGATAAAATCTAAGATAGATACACTAACGGAACTGTTTCCTGATTGGACACAAGACGATTTGATCGATTTAGTACAAGAATATGATGATTTAGAAACTATAATTGACAAGATTACATCTGGCGCTGTGACCCGATGGGATGAAGTGAAAAAACCATCAAAGAAGGAGAAGAAACAACATGATAATGCTAACCATGAACACTTCCACGATAATGATGAACAACCACAACAGTCTAATATAAATAAGACCCATCGTAATAATACTGCCACTTCCACTAATAATAATAATAACACTTCAAATAATAATGCAAGATTTTCATCTACTAGAGGTAAGAGAACAACTCCAGCTTCTCAACCACAACATGGTAAACCTTCTAGACCATTGCAAACAAAATCTGTATCAAACAAAAATTCTTGGGCTCAAGTTATATCTTCTGATGTAAAGAAAGTGGATGGGAAGACCACTTCGGCTAATGAAGATGCTAAAGTGGATGTTGACGCTAGTAATCCACATGCTGTAGCAGCTGCCGCAGCTGCTGCTGCCGGATCTGAAGCGGCTTCTGAACCAGTTAATGAAGAACCACGAAAGAAGATGAGTTGGGCTGCCATTGCCACTCCAAAACATAAGATTGTGACTAAGAAACAAGAACCTTTGGAAAATGTGGATGAATTGAAACATGAAATTGGTCAAGTGGAACAAGAAATTACTAAAACACAAGAATCTAGTGAAGAAGAAGAATCCAGTGAAGAAGAAGAGGAATCTAATGACGAAGAAGAAAAAACCACTCAAGAACAATCAAAAGAAACTAAACACGCTCCAGTGCAAGCAACCAAGACTGCCAATGAAGTTCCAGTTGTTTCTACTATTCCTGCCCCTGCTACTGCTGAATCCACCACTACTCAACAAGTTTTGACACCAGAACAACAACAACAGCAACAACAACAACAAGCTGCCTTAGCCGCTCAACAACAGTACTACATGTACCAAAACCAATTCCCAGGTTATTCTTACCCAGGTGTATATGATTCTCAAAGTTATGCTGCTGCCTATGGTCAACAACAATACCAACAATATCAACAATACCAACAATACCAACAGTACCAACAATATCAACAATATCAACAACCATCCGTTCAAGGTGCTGTTGGTACTGCTACTGGTCAATATGGTTATGATCAAACTTCCACTCCAGTGACTGCTGGTGCAGAAACCACAAACACCGCTTCTGCCACTTCTCCAAATGCTTCTGCTCAAGCTAATTTACAACCACAACAAGCTCAACAAGCGTATGGTAATTTCTCTTCACCATACCAAGGTCAATTTAACCAACAAGGTTATTTCCCATACGGTCAACCACAATATGGTATGACTGGTGGTCAATACCCATACGGTTATCAACAACCTCAACAACAAGCACAACCACAACAAGGGGAATCAGAACAAAGACAATCTGCATCTGCTCCAGCTGCTCAACAATCAGAAACTCAAGAAGCTTACTCCACTGAAGATCAAACTTCTCAACAAGCTCAACAAGCTAATTTGACTCCACAACAATTGCAATATCAACAATATTATCAATTGCAACAGTTGCAACAACAACAACAGCAACAACAACAAGGTCAAGGTCAAGAAGCTCAACAACAACAACCATATGGTTACTCTGGTTACGATTACTCATCTCAAACCACTTCAAGAGATTATTATTAAAGGAGCAATGTGCTTTAATCTCTGAGTATATATAAATATATTACTTATATACGCATGTGTTATATACAATTCCCCCCTAATAATGTTCAATATTGGTCAATTGTTTTATTTGGAAGATCATCAAATTCGTGTCAAACGAAAAATGAAAATAAGCCGTGAAAATAAATAATAAGCTTCAATTAATGACTTCCTTGACATATAAATTGTACCATTGACACAAATAAAAGGAGATCATAGACTGTGCCATTGAGTTGAATCAATATGCAACCTCATTATACACATCCGCATTATACGCTACCAGGCGTAATGCATTATTTGCAAACTGAATTTACTAAAAATGAAAGGGATAGAATCACTTGGGAATTAGAACGGTCTGAAATGAAATCATACATTGCTAAATTAGAAGGGGAAAATAGAGATTTGTTACGTCGTTTGTCTGTTCTGAATTGTCAAACTGCTAAAAATTCTAAAAATAATGCTGATGATGACAATGATATTAAATC
Organism: Kazachstania bromeliacearum; assembly: GCA_003708535.3. NCBI lineage: Eukaryota > Fungi > Ascomycota > Saccharomycetes > Saccharomycetales > Saccharomycetaceae > Kazachstania > Kazachstania bromeliacearum. Next base: position 20,866 of record PPOP03000027.1, on the reverse strand, counting down.
TACAACCACATCTGAAGACAATAATAATACTAGTGATGACTTGCAAAATTTAATTAAATCAAAAACACACGTGCAGGACAACGTGAAAGAAATCATTTATCTTCTAAATGGGCCCAATATTACATCACAATTGAATTCATTGAATGAAAGAAATATACCATTGCATAATATGGAGGAATTAAATTTAAATTCAAAGAGAGGTATGGATATGGAAGCAGGAAGGGTAAGAAGTATCGATGAACCTATAGTTGCACCATTTATAGACTCCCCAACACAAGAAGAGCTAGATATTCGGTTATCTGATGAGATAGGTACACCTTTAACTGCTACCACTTCCATTGACACAACAATCGCAGACACCACTAAGAGGTCGTATCATTTCTTGAAGGTTTATAAGAATAACATTTTGGCCACTTTGAACGGCAATTTGAAGCATTACGTGCTCGACGATGAATCAAACTGTACAGCTATGAATGTTTCATTTGATGATTTGCTACAAGATGATATTAAAGCTATCTTTTGGTTAAATGAGGATAAATTGTTAGCTATAGATAGGAAAGGTTTAAAGATTTGGAGTATGAAAAAACAGACAGTGATTGGGGATCTTCCTGTCTTTGATGTCACTGATATGAATTTTGATGATATTATCACTGTAGATTATAAGAATAAATGGCTATTGATGACCAATACTACAGGTGTATATATCCTTGAATTGGATTTCACTAACCCTGAGTCATTATTGATAGAGAAGAAATATAGTGTCCCCGTGCAAAGATGCCTTGGTGCTAGTCTTGGTATTACAGAAAAATCATTCATGGCAATAACCAACAATCCTTTGAAATTAATGATTTATAACTTCCAAGGGGAAGTGTTACAAACATTGAATATAAGTAAGGAAGTGTCCAAAAAGAGATTGACAAACAAAGTCAACCTTTTCTTAAATAAAGATAGTTCCAAACTATTAATTCAATTAAAGAGACATATTATTGTTTATTCATTTGAACAGAAAAGAATAATATTCCAAAAGACTTTGGTCTTACAACCCACATCCATTTATTTCAAATACAACACAGATCTCATTGGTATAGCATACGAGGACAAGTCAGTAGAATTGAGAAAACTGGCTGATTTTGATAACGTCTTATTCCAATATTCACACCAAATCGTACCTTTAACGGAAACCATTGAGGATGAAACAAATGAAGATGTTCTTATTGAAGCCACCAAGATAAACGGTAAACACATTCTACTTTCTTTGGGAAACAACACCCTGAAATTAGAAACAGCCGACTTGTAAACTATATAAAACACACTAACTGTCTAGTCATCAATCTAAATACTTAACTTTTCTTTAATGTAACGGTGATGGAACTCTTACTATATATTGAGTCTTTCTGTATCACTTCATACGTTTAAGTATTGAATACATTGAAAAAAAAATCAAATAATATTCAATCCATCTGCTAGACATTATCCTAAATAAATAACAATCATTAAGGTAAGCAGTGAGGAATTGAACGCCCAAAATGTCTGCCCTTTTATCTAAGATTGATGTTAATCTAGACCAGTCTAGAACATTCGAAGAAAATACCGTCAATTTATATTTGGGAGATGTTTCAAACATTAAGAATGATCAAACGGCTATCACTCAAGGTATCTCCATCACTGAAAGTGCTTATTCTGCCACAATCGAATTGCCAAACAATGAACTTATCTGTTATCATTTGTCTCGTGATTTTGACGTCATCACTTTGTATCAATTAACAGGCAACACAACTGGCAAGACTGTTAAAATTCATCTATACAAGAGCTTAATGAACCAACAACACACTGCCTCTTGGTACACCACCGAAGACTCATTGATAATTAATATGATATTATCAGATGGTGTATACGTTAAAGTTACTCTACCTGTAAATTTTATTAGCAATAATGATGTGAAATTAAATGATGATTGGTTTAATGCATATGATCCATACGATTTCACTGTGAGAATCCCGCATTTATTGCACACAGTATCATCTGAATTTACCATGGTGTTCTTAGAGGATGGTGGTCTACTAGGTTTGAAAAGTTTAGAAAACGACTCTATAGAACCAATAATTTTCAATGATAGTTCATATTTACACAGTTTGATCAGTATGTTCAAAATACTGAAGAAACCAGAATCAGCAGGTAAAGTGGTCAGTTGCACAGTTTTCCAAGATAGATACTTGATTTTGTTGACAGAGTTTTGTTATTTGAGAATTTGGGATTTACAAACATTTAATTTAATACAATCATATGATTTGTCTGAAAAATTTGAAGGTGAAAAGAGAACATATGGTATAGTTGGTAACTATTTATCAATATTCCACAATTTTCTAGCGGTATACTCTCCAGAAGGTAACGGTACATTTCAAATCGGTACATTACTTGTTGATAATTCTGAAATTTTACAATTTGATATAAGAACCAAAATTCCAAGCAAAATATCTTCTTCTTCTATATGGTTTTTGGCTGATATGAAATTATCCAGACCAATTGACCTGAGTTACACTTCTAGTTATATAAACTTAATGGTATTATGGAAGAGTGGGAACGTAAGTAAATTACAAATTTTAAACATAATGAGAGATGATTTACAATCCTTTGAATGGGTAGATACAATAAGTAAATCTATCAACGATATCTATTCAGAATTTGATTTAGTCGTGGAAGATAATATTTTAGGGAATAATGAATATGATAGAATGCTATTTAATTTAAAAGCACGTTACCCTTCAGAAATATTTGAACGTGCTGAAAAGATTTTAAGTGAAAATAATATTGTAATAACACCAGGTGATGATAACATTAAACAAAACCTAGAATATTTGGGTAATCTAGAAACTATTTTGAAAGATTTGAAAAATCAATGTGACGAAGTGTCATCTTTAACCCTTTACAAATCTGAAATCATTTTTGTAAATTGCATGAAACAATATACTCATTCTGTTTACAAAGTTAATTCTACCATTGAAAACTATTTTTACAATATTAAATCAGAAAATGACGATACACAAGATGTGCTAGTCAAATTCTTACAAATTTTGAACGGATTTGTCTCCACTTTATCCAAAGAGAGTCTACTTGCCGTTTCCAGGAAATTTATTGACATTGTCACTGGAGAAATTTCAAAAGATTTGACACCAGGTGAAAAATTCACTGAAGTATTTAAGACCACTTTACATTCACAATTTGATGTTTTCCTATTGCAAGAGCTTTTCAAAAAGTTAAACTCTATTGATGTGATCGGTGCTTTGAATAGTTTGATAAACAATCATTTAAACACTCTGAATAGTAGTTCTTCAACCTCACAGGCGTTCATAGATGCCGTTTCACCAAGTCCGTTAATGAAAGTCATCTCAACACAAAGTTTATACCAACAAATAAGCATTCAAAATTATTTTGTTCTAGAAGTCTTATTAACTTTTGTTCTACTGGATTCAGATTATTCAATATTCGAGAAACAATTAAATACATTATTAGAATTACATGCCAAACAATCAATGTTTTTGAAATTATTCCAACAAAACAAGTCTCTGTTAATCGATGAAATATTTAAACAAACGACGAAATTCGGTTTGGGAACAAATATCTACTCATATTCAGAATGGAGTAGTTACATTGAACATGCAATCTTCAAGATATACTCCGTATCCGTAGAAGCTAACCCATATTTCTGGAAATTTTATGATAATTACGTTATTGAAAAACCATTGGTTCTATCCACAACTGAAATGAAAGCCTTTTATATCAACGTTGGTGCTCCATTTTATATTCGTGGTAATAAAGTTCAGGAATTATTGCACGCCATGCTTTTATTTGTATGTGGTGAATATGAGCAATCTTTCAATTTTTTCCAATATCATGATGATTATGTCAATCTTTCAATAGACTCCTTACCTTACTTCTTAGTTGATTTAATTAATGCTGATGACGAAAGTAATATTTGGACTCCATTACTTAAATCTCTAACGGACAAAGATAACCAAAACGCTGCTTTCAACTATCATTTGTCATATCTTTTCGATAAGTACGGTAATTCACCAGAATTAGCTTTAAGATGTATCAAAAAATCCATTGAATATTCTATGTTATCAGAAAAAGAATTTTCACTTGCCACATCTCAACATCAACAATTTTTGAACTTACTAATTTATTTTGGTATGTACGATGAAGTGATTGATGTGTTAAAATTAAGTCATTTCTGTCTGTCATTAGAAATAAGAAAAGAATATTTTGGCAATTTGCTATCTGGTAATTCTCAAAACGAAACTTTCTTCTCTAAATTGTTACAATTATGTAAACAAGATGAGTCTGATAGTGATAATAAATATCTAGGAAATGAAGATTATGAGATAGTGGATTCCATACTATTAAATAATTTGGACAGTGGGGATTGGAAAGATTTCAAAAAACTTTACAGTTTGCGTTTACTCAATGGGTTAGAAAGAGAAGCTGCAGAAGTGATTTACGATTATTTGGTGAAATACGGTCTATCACAAAACATTCAAAATAAGAAAAAATGCTATCTAATTATTATGAACATTTTATCCACATTTGACAGTAGTTACGATCAATGGTTATTGAGCGGTAACAAAGTTGTCACATTATCTGATTTAAAGAGTGACTTCACTAATTTATAAGTACATATATATATATACATTGTATAGTATAAAAAAAATAGGTCCCATTTTTTACCCTCTATTCATCGTGTTACCAGAACCCTTAGCATTAGCTTCTGTAAATTCATCCCATTCTCTGGCTTTATATGTTTCTCTATCGTTATATTCATAATTATCTTCATCTGGTGTTTCTTCGGGTTCTTCACCTCCCTGTAACACTCTACCTTCTTCAAATTCTTTCTCTAAGAATTCTTCCACAGACATGGTAGGACCATATTGACCATAGCCACGAACTTTATCTTTCAATTCAGAACGTTTATCAATAATGGTGAAATTTCTCAACACTTTACCGTTCTTGGATATTAAAGGTTTATTCATTGTTTCTAATTTATCTGTAAATCCTGTTGGATCCGCTTTTCTTTGTCTGTGATCATTATCACCACCATTTATTTTTTCCACTGGTGGTGGAGATGGTTGTTTAATAAAATTCTTCAACAGTTCAGTCTCATATAATATTTGTTCAATTTCATTGAATGCATTATAACTCAATTTTTTCAAATGTGCAATGGTCAATTCACGATACAATTCTTCATCATGATCTGCTAAATCATCATCATCACCATTTCCTTGTAATTTCGATTCTAAACTGGCCAATTTGGCATCTAATGCCTTATTTTGACGAAACATTTCAATTTTTTGTTCTCTTTTCAGATAAGCTTGACTTAAATCTTTTGACGAAGTGGGTTGTGCATAAAGATCATCCAATGTTGGGTTCAAAGTCTCTTCGAATGAATCAATTTTTTTGGCCAAGTACTTGTCTAACAATTCATAATCTTGTAATGATATTAAAAATTGCATAAACAATTGCACAGCTTTCTGTAAGAATAATAACTTAAATTTATTTTTATTGATCATGTCATCATTATTTTGATACAGTTGTTTCCTGGTACACATGGCTGCGAGATAGTAATCTGTGGACAAGAATTTCAAAGAACTAGTAGTAATGTCATTCAAGTTTTCATTATCACTAAACAATGCTAATTGATCAAATATTTTGGCCTTCAATGAAATTAATTGTTGAATATTAGTTGCTAACAACTCTTGGAATTCAGTGGAATCCTGACGTAACGACGTGTGTTGTATCCTGTTCTTATAAGTATCTATAATCTTATCATATTCTTGACTGACGGACATCCTCTTGAACAATCTTTACACTTTTCCAATGTCATCTGTATAATTTTAGTTATTTAGTTTTACAGTTTTTGAAAAATTCATTATAAAGGTATATAAAAGAGCACAACACTATATAAAGAGTACATAATTATGAAGAGGCAAAACAAATCACAGCCCATTTACCACTACAACACCACCATGAACCTTGTCCTGGGTGGTCCTTTTCCCACACCTGAGACAATTCTTCATCGATACCTTCTGGTAACGCGACTTGTACATCAGCTTTACAAGTTCTTAAACTTAATGACGTGATACCATTTGTAGCCAGAGGACCAATAGCTACATCCCAAGGAGTGGTACGTGGCCAAGTTCTGTCACCCGCCAATTTTCTGTAATTCAAATCACCTTTAAAGATAACCAAATTGGATTTCAATAGATCTTTATGAATCGCAGCACCATGGTACTTAGTCTCTGAAGGATCAATGTTCCAGTAATCTAAATCAGTGGTCCAGAATGGATCCGTGACAATAGATAATTTCTCCTCTTGATTTAATTGAGCAATATCATCAGCGAACAATTTTAATGCTTCAAATTCTTCATCTGTCGTAGTTGGGAAGAATTCTTTACTTCTTAAATCGTGTAATAAAGTATCAAAATCTTTCAACATGACATCACTGACCATGTATGGTGAGTCCTTTGCATGGAATATACATTTATTGGCCAATCCAGTTTGTAAAAGGAATGCAGCTAAAGTTAAATCAGCAAACAATTCAAACCCGGCATTATCCAATACAAAATCCACTCTGACTTCATTGTCTTTGGATGAGGAGTCTAGTAAAGTGGACCAAGCTTTCAAAGTGTCGTTCACAACAATCTTTGATTCAGATTTAGCTCTAGCTTGAGCACCTTGAATGGATTTGATATCTTCTAAAGTGGCATTCAATAATAGAGATAAATCAGTGGCATTGCCCCATAATGAGATTTCAATGAACTCTTTAAACAAAATTTGTAAGATTTCTTGATCTTGCACATTGTTCTTATTCAATTGTTTCAATTGAGGTAATAATATCTTGTATCTGATAGCTAATTCCACTACACCATGTTGCGATGCTTGGAAAGTTGCTTGTTTAACAGAGTTAAAGATATCGAATTCAATCCATTCAGATTGGCTCTTGAACATCACATCAATTCTTCTGTACAAATAAATCTCAGCGAATAACCATTCAGCATTAGTCCATGTTGGGTGTGTGTCTTGCTTGTCTTCTAAATATTCATTGAATGAACCAGGAACGTGAGCAATGTCACATTCCAGTGTGGTAAAAGGACGTAACTCCACATTATCAATGATTTCTTGACGAAATGCAATTAATTGGTTCTTCACGATATTACCTTGATCCAATTTAACACCTTCACAGTTTGCCAACTCAGTCGATAAATCATCCACGGCATTTTGCACAATAATAGGCCAACGTTCTACTGCGGTGTAATGACAAAAAGTGCCTACGGCAGAAGTACTAAATCTCTCAGGTAAAGTCATATTAGCTTGCTTGTTTGTTTACAGTATTGCAATGCTCTTTAGATCTCAATACTACGTAAGTTCTACTGGGTTTATATATAAGGAATAGGATATCTTATAATACGAAAACAAGACGTCAATAGATTTGTCTGTGAAAAAATACGTGTAAATGCAGTATGTGTCATAACTGAGAATCCTCAGGTGATTTCTTTGCATTTTGGTTATATTGTTATATCTTAATGATATTTGGTTACCATTTGTTCTTTATGATGTGGTTCAATTGGGTGGGGTGTTGAGGTTATTCGAGTCTCCGAGATGGGATTGATACCTTGTGGATCCCTAAATCAGTTACCTATTGGGTGGAAACCCAATTATCTTGTTTTGAGTTTATAGGACCTCCCTGTATACATTTATCTATGATTCTTGACTATCTTGTTTGCATTACCACTTTATTTTATTACTTTACCTTTATTACTTTATATTTTAGAATAAGTGAAAAGTTTCTTAATTATTAACAACCACAGTTACAACACAAGAACATCACAATATGAGTTTCTACTCAAACTTGCCCACGGCATCGAACAGTGGTCCAACTGCTTTGCACCCGACGATCTTTGAAGTGATCTCATCGCAAGAGATTGACGGGTTGTTGCCCACTTCTGTCAGGTACATATTGACCAATTACTGGATATCCAAATACCCAACAAAATGGGCTTTACAAGTGAACAACTATTTCGATGAATGGTTTGGACTGCTGGTACAAGGTTCAGTGGAATGGTACCATTTGAAGCATTATAATTCCACTTTTGTAGATAAATTTTATGGTTTACAAAGGTTTAATGCTAATAACCCCACTTTAACATTGAGTCAGTCACATTTAATGAGTCAGGGGAAAGTGTCACAATGGCCTACATCCTTGCAATTGACCAAAAGTCAAAGATTGGTAGTACTGTTAGAGAAAATATTGATTCCATATCTGCAGGGGAAATTGGATTACATTTATAACAAGTTAATCAATAGAAGAATGTTATTCTCTGAAGACAATGATGAGAATACCACTACAATAACTATTATATTTACTAAAATATACCCATTGATTAAGAAGCTTACTACCATATTAAATATACTCATTAAACTAAGTTTCCTGGCAGGTAAGACTGGATCTGTTGGTATATTAGATTGGTTAGCCAAAATTGAATATACAAGAGCTAGTTTACCTTTAGAGACGACTGGCTACAAGAACTCAACGATAACTAATAGTAATAGATTACCAAGATCAAATAAATATAGTTTATTACATCAATTAAACCAATTGACATCTGGTATGGGACAAATGGCTTTATACACTGGTTCACATTTGTTCCCCACGTTCATATTTATCTTGAAAGTCTATCAATGGTGGACTAATGAGAATTTATCAACTAAATTACAAAAACAATTAAATAGTGTGGATAAAGATATACCCAAACCACCAGTCAATGGTAGTAATAATGATCTGCAAGTAGAAAAGGGTGTACAAGAGGATGGTTATTGTCCCGTATGCCGTAATGAAATTCAAAATCCTTGTGTATTAGAAACTGGGTATGTCACCTGTTATCCATGTGCAGTTGAATATATAACTACTCATGAGGGGAAATGTCCTGTCACTGGGAAACAACTATTAGGTTGTCAATACGATGAAGACACTAATGAATGGAAAATTGTTAACGGGTTAAGACGGTTATTAATTTAAAAGAATGTTGAAATGTGTTATGGATCTTTTGACATCTGAGTATTATCGTTTACCATTTCCCATTGATTACAAATAATCTGTAATGTTCGTATTTCATTCTCTTTATCCAGCAATTCTTGTTCAATGTCATTAGTGGTAGGTTTATGTAATCCTTGTATTAAAATGGACACTTGTCTCAATATTTCATCATTAATCAACTCATGGGGGCAATTATTTAAATAATTTAATATATTATCAATTCTTTGAACTAATTTGTTTATCAATTCTTTCTCATTTGATTCTTGTTGTTCAAACTTTTCACAATCTGTCACATTCGATACAGGATCTGTATTGGCCACTTGTACTTTCAGACTATCCAAGTGATAATTCATTTTCAACCATGAACCTTCTACAAGGACAAAACAATTCAATTGTAAATTATCCAATTGTGGTTCATATTGAAACTTTATAGATTGAATCGTAAGAAGTTTGTTGATGATCCCATCGTAATCATAAAAATTATTATTTAAAGTCATTATACCGACAACATCCAACTCCTTTGCAACTTCTTTGATCAACTTTACTCTTCTCCCAACCTGATTGGGATCACATTCAAACCTATTAGCTACCAATTTGATTGGAATGAGGAAACTTTTCACAATTTTCATATTGCCATTACCATCTAGTTCATCTTGTCTTATCCCGAGCAATAAATGACATTGTGGGATTCTTACATTATTAACATCTCTGGTCAATTCTAATTCATATTCATAATTAATCTCAGAGAGAACCAAAGTATCTAACGTTATACCGTTTGACATAGTGTTTGATCCCTTTTCCTACCTTTAGTTTAATATTTTTCAATATTATTCAATTATATATATTTATATACAAGTATTTATATTCAGGATGATAGACAAAAACAGTTTATACAATGACTGTACCTGGATCTACTACAGGTTCTTGGCCCGCCGCAGTAGTTGGTTCATAACAATACCATTTTACCAAAGCATCAGAGGCAGCTCTTGCTTTGGCCTCTTTCAAAGACGATCCGAACCCTTCACCCAATTTCTCTTCACCTGAGAATACACCGACGATGAACACGGGAGCTTTAGATAATCTCCCAGATTCAGCGATCAATCTCGATATTGGTCTTTCCAATTTCTCTCTTTTACATAATTGTGCCAATTCTCTTGTGGGTTGTTCAAATGCAAACATTTTAGTAACGTCTAATTTCCTACTTAGAATATGGTTATCGATAAATTGTTCTGCCAATTTAGGTTCAATGGTCCATAAAACACCTACAACACTTCTTGCAAAAAGGGAACATGCAGCATCCTCCGAGAAATTCAAATTGGATACTGACTCCACACCATCTTGTTTCTTCAAAATGTTATTAATGTATCTTAATTTACCCAACGTCGTCGTAATAGGTTCATTCCTCAAATATCTTGTTATTATTGGTGTGGTTTCAACCTCTACACCCCATGATCTTACCATATTGGCCAATACTTGCTCTGACAAATATGAGTCTACGGCAACGTTTAATACTACTGTGGGGAGCCTTGGATATTTGGTTAATAAATGCTTAGTGACATGGAACGTGAGTAAATTCTTACCAAAGATATTAAGGCCATGGTTATCACAGTAATCATTTGAAAACACAGTGGCTGCATACGAGTACACCCCTGTGGTTTTCTTACCGTTCGTTAATTGTTCAGGTAGCCTAGAAGATCGACACGTTAAACATCTCGCCAGTAAAGATGGAGTAAAAGCCTTGGGTAATTCTAATCTTTTATGTAATGATTGTAATATGGGGGAATTGGTAGTGACTTCCTCGGGGAACTCCTGGATAACCGTCTTCAAATGTTGATAATATTCTTTATATTTATCCATTTCAGAATCGGGAAGTGAGGGGGCACTCTCGATTCGACCATTATTTGCAGAGTACAGTCTCCTTGGGACGGTCAAATTGTAAACACATCGATTCACAGCATGTGAGGTCTTTAAACGCCTTACTATCAGTGCACGACTGTTCATAAACATGGTTATTTGCTTTGTTGTATTCCTCTCTTTAATAAGGATTTATTATTAAATTTAAAGATTTTTCAATTTAAAGACGGAATTTAAGATGTTAAATGGGAAAAGGACTAATGTGTTATTATACCTGGTAATGATTTGCTGGTGAATGGTTAATAAAATTTTAGGATATGATAATGTTATAATGATTATTTTGAGAAAAGAAAGTGTTGTGAACGGATTTCTATTTATGTTATTAAAGATATTAATGTTATGATATAAGCAGGCGTGATAAACAATACTATTATTGCCGAATAATGAGTGAATAAAGCCTGTCATTTGAACAAGACTATATCTCATAATGAACGGCATAATTACTTGGAACCATTCCAATGTATCTATCTATTTGCCTTCAGAAAGCGGTATAAGATTTATAACCTCTATCAAGTTATTGAATTTATTATTAATAACATAACTTGATAGAGGTTATTGAATTTATTATTAATAACATAACTGTCATCCACATTTAAAAATATATTTCCAACGTGAATATTGCATTAAGCCAGGTATTGCTGACAATAAAATCAACTAATGATTTGATATTAAACGTGTTATGGGTTGCCTTCAACAAGGGTAAAAAAACTGAGGCTTGCTCCCTTTAGTCATGAGGAATACATATATATCATCTTTTGTCATTCCACATTTATCCAGATAGGGAAATCATTCAATGAGAAAGAATAAGTCATACTCTCGTTCTCATAAGAACGATTTCAGGTTCAAGTCACAGGAAAGCCTTGATGATACTACTAAAAATAAGACTCGTATTGATAATTTTGTATCTGAGATATGTTCTGTATTAGGCGTAAGTACATCTTCTTTTACCGCACATAGGACCTTATGTGTCCCCTCTTTTCCAATTGATGAGAAGGGATTTGTCCATTTGGCTAAATTGACCTATCAGAATTTTAAAGCGACTGACTGTCATTTAGAGAGATTCTGCTCTGAATTTGAATTTGTTTATTATTCAATAATTATTTTAAGAGCACAGCAGCTAACAAGATATGGTATTCGTAATATACATGATCTTGAATACTCAAAGGCAAACGATTTTGTCGTTATGATGATAAATCGTAAATATCCCAAACAGTACAATGATTATTTTAATTGTTTGGGCACTGTGACCACCAAAGGTGGGTTTCCTCTTAATATGGAAACTACTATTGAAACATCTGCACCCATTGCAAGATATAATAAGTCTGGTATGCCAAAGGACGGTATCGTAAAATCAAATGAGAATATTGCTGATCTTTCGAGATTAAACAATGTTTTGGAGCACATACATGAAGATTCGTATCATGACATTCTTAACTCACACTTTCAACATAAAGTGTTTACTAACATATCGAGAGGTAGTGTATCAAATTATGCTGACCTCACCTATAGTAAAGAGGATCCACATTTTTGCGCACCGTTTGACTTTATCAACATCAAGTTGATAAATAAAGTCGACTGTTTTTTGAATATTTTCAGCGAAAAGTTCGAAATGACAACTTTTACTAATAAACTTACTTATCAACCTACTAAAGCCGTATTTGAATCTGTTGCTCAAATTAGAGTACGCAATCCAGATGACAATTCAAAACCAATTCATTTAACTTCTAGAGAAATGCAGTCATCAACAGAGGCATTGCTTGCTGCAATGTTTCAACTGTACACAGATGATGTAAATTTACATTATCCTCCAAATTATTCCGATGATGGTAGTTTTACTTATACCGGTACTTCAACAATGAGTTATAATATTGACTTTTATATCAGAAAGCTATTACAACCATATACTGTTTGATTTTATGTATATAACATTTAGCGTTTAGTTAATATTTTGTTTAATATCACTCGAAGTTAGGTGTCTTGAATCTGATGTATAATATATTTTGTTTCTCTTTGTAGTGTCGTTAGAACCCCCTTATCGTATCCTTTAATATCTTAAGTTTAGAACTAAACAATCCCTTCTTATTCAACTATATGATATACAGTTAATATAAAGTTTCTGTTTAGGCACCAAATAAAGTGTTCAGAGTCTTCATCTCTTGATTGGAATCATTTATTTTTTCCAAACACTACCTGATGTGTTCATATTACCAAATTAATTTTTCAAGAATTAACTGGGCGTGTGGCGTAGTTGGTAGCGCGCTCCCTTAGCATGGGAGAGGTCTTCGGTTCGATTCCGGACTCGTCCATTTCTTTTTTGCCAATCTTGACAAGAATTTTTGACATTAAAGGTTTCAAATACTACGCATCACCATTCTCATTCAAGGTCATCATGAATCTGTTCCGACCATTATGTGTCCGGTTGTATTCCACATTACCGGTGACTTCCAATCTGCCGACAATTTATGCATTGGCAACCCCCACAGGTGTTAAATCAGCTATTGCTATAGTAAGGGTTTCAGGTACTCATTCCAAACATGTCTATGAACAATTGACACATAAATCACCAGAGAAATTGATCCCACGACGTGCCAGTCTGTGTAAACTGTACTCCTCGAAGGGAAAGAAAGAAGATCTGTTAGATTCGTCATTAGTCTTGTTTTTCCCTCATGAACATAGTTTCAGTGGTGAAGACACATTAGAGTTACATCTACATGGTGGGAAAGCTATTGTACAAAGTGTAATGCAATCCATTGCTGAATTGCATGATTCAGATAATCATATCCAAATAAGGTACGCTCAAGCAGGTGAATTTTCTCGAAGAGCTTTCCAGAATGGGAAATTTGATTTGACAGAAGTGGAATCCATTAAAGATTTGATTGATGCAGAGACTGAATTACAAAGACGTACTGTGATGTCAAGTTTTAATGGGACCAATAAACAACTTTTCCAAGATTGGAGGAAAAGAATAGTGTCAAATGTGGCACAATTGACTGCCATTGTAGATTTTGCAGATGATAATGATATCGATGACACTAATTCCATTTTTGATCAAGTGGAGAATAATATTATTGAGTTGCAACAGGATATCCGATTATTTCTGGATAAGTTGAATAAATCTAAATTATTAATTGATGGGATTAAGGTGGTATTATTTGGTTCACCTAACGTTGGTAAATCATCCATATTAAATTGTTTAACAAACGATGAGACTGCTATTGTCAGTGATATACCTGGTACTACGAGAGATAGTATTGATACTATGATAGATATCAAGGGCTATAAAGTAGTCCTGTGTGACACTGCTGGTATAAGAGATAAATCTCTTGATAAGATTGAACTAGTTGGGATTGAACGTGCTAAAAAGAAATTGGTTCAAGGTGATATTTGTATATTGACAGTAGATCCAACGAGCGACATTGTAGTTGACCCTAATTTAAAAGATTTGCTTCTGTCATCTCAATTTAATGATAAACGAATAATCTTATTGATAAACAAATGTGATTTAGTAGTTGATACAGAGTCAGTGAAACGAAAATTACAGGATGAGTTTTCTAATAAATTCCCAGTGATCACAGTGTCATGTAAAGATCATACAGGGTTTGATCGATTGTCAAATGTGTTAGAAAGTGAATTCAAGACATTGACACAAGTACAAAATGGTGCAGAACCCATAATAATGTCTAACAGAGTAAAAGACATCTTACAAAATGATATCCTATACGGTATTAACTCATTCTTAGAATCAAAACAAATGGATCATGATGTAGTAATGGCATGTGAAAATTTACAATATGCTGTAGAGGGTATAGGTAAAATACTTGGTGACACTGTAGGTATTGAAGAAATTTTGGATGTTGTATTTGCTAATTTCTGTGTTGGTAAATAGAAAGCAGTTATGTTCTATATATATATTCATGTACATACGTGTTAAAATCCTAATGATTTTAGTATATTCAATTTAACTTGTCTTTCAAATTCAGGTCTATTATCCCTCCAAAGCAAACAGGCATCAATATTGGCACCACTTTCAATATTAGGTTCACTCAACATACTCATCACACTCAGTAGAATCTTCTCTACACTTTGTACAGGTGACCATCTCTCTTCAGCCAGCTCGTACATGTTAGGATCATCACCTGGCGAATGCAGGATAGAGATACACACTTCCCCATTAGGGTAAATATTTGGATGCAATATACTGGGAGTAAACGTCAATTTGGGAGGTGATAACGGGTAGTCATTGGGGAACTCTAGTTGTGCATTGAATATACCACCTTCATATGGAGTATCAGGTGGGCCTTGGATCAAACAGTCCCATAGGAACAAGTTCTTCTCGTCTTTGGGTCCAGCCACAATCCCCGGTGGAGAATCTTTTAACAGTTGTTGTAATTCTTTAAACAGACGTTTCTGGGCGGTCTTAGACATGTCTTATACGATGTTTATTAGCTATTAGTTTGATGTTTGCCACTTTTAGCTATTTTATTGCTTAATTTATCAATTTTTCAGTTATATAATCGTTAACGATATAAGCTTCGAGGAAATTAAATCACTGTTATCTTTGTGACGAAATAACATACAAAAAACAAGATAAGATGATCATCTATAATGGTGATAAGTATGCGTGTGTGTCGTGTATTAGAGGGCACCGTTCTTCGACGTGTAAACACTCAGGAAGAATGTTGGTTAAAGTGAGAACCAGAGGTAGACCATCACCTATTGATATCCGGGATGTGATTATGGTGGATGTAAATTCTCGTGTGAAGAAGCAAGGTGATAGCCCCACTGAAGAAGATAATGATGATAGGACTATGAAACAAGAGGATGACTGTTGTGCCAGAATGGAGGCACAACAAATTATTTTCATTAAAGCAAAACAGACACAAAAGGCAATGATTGTGGATGGGAAATTGAAAATTATAGTTCGAGATCATGAGAATGAAGGTGATGACAGTGGTGATTGTGGTGTGAAATATATGTCTGAGAAGGAATTTTTAAAGAAACATTCTGCATTTAATTGGAATAAGACTTTGGATGGTGACGATGATGAAATGAAAAGTACAGTAACGTCTTCTTCCTCTTCAGGTTATTCCACAAATCTTCCGAAGGAGGAAGGTACAGAAGTGGCATTACCAGATGAAGAACCAGTTATGGAACAACGGGAGAAACATAAATGTTGTGATCCACATCATATTGCTAAAGATTTTGAAACTGATTTAGATTATTTGATGAACACTATACCAGAGTTATCTAATGATGGTAAAGATGGTAAATGTCCAAATAAATCATTACAAGATATAAATGATCCAAAGAAGATGAAAGTGGATGTGTTTACACATAAAGGTATTTATTTAAGTTCTGAGTGTTCGTGTTTAGACGATGCTTGTACTTGTATTAACTGTTTGATTCATAGAAATGAAGAAGAATTAACACAATATATTAGACAAAGTGGTGTTCCCTTGACGAATATTACAGAATTTACGCCCAAGAGAGATGATGAAATGACAAGTTGTTCTGGACCTGGTTGTAAATGTTCTATGATTGAATGTAATTGTGCTCGTTGTGCAGTACATCCAACAGAGATTTTACCCTTCCAAAAATTCTTTTTGGAAGGTTTGAAAAATATAACATTAAGACGTAAACATATTATACGATTTAAAGATAAATTAATTCCATCAGAATATTGGTGGGAATTTCTTACGATGAAAGTACCTGAAATGGAGGAAGAACAATTGGAAAATTTGGATATAACGCAATGGTTTGATAAATTATTAGAAAAATATCATACAGAACTTTTAGATTCTGATTCTGATTGGTTCTTATTAAATGACTTAGAAGGGTTTTACGTTATTTAAAGAAAAAAGAGCATAAGATCATTATAAATGTATAAATAACATGTATAAATATTAATCACAAATCAATAATTTCCAGCATTATCTAAGATATAATTGGCTTCACGATTACCACTTTCCCAAGCACCATAAACACACCCAGCACCATCCATTACTGTGTGTTCACCAGCGAATCTAATTTTGGAATCTTGACCATCACTCAAGGCTAAGATCATATCGATGGGGTCATCACCTGGTTTACAGGCACTGTAGGCACCACGTGAATAAACATCACGAGTCCAGTTGGAAACGATAATGTTTTTCAATACGGGTGCATTAGAATCTTTGTCAATTGGTTGACCAATAGCATTGATTACAGGTTTCGTGTCCAGTGTGGTCATTAATTTGTCCAGGACAGGTTGGAAAAATTTGAAAACTTTTTCTTGGTCGTCTTGAATGGATTCAATGTAATTTGTCAAAGGTGATTGCATGATCATCATTAAACTGGCAATACCATTCTCCTTGGCAAGATTAATGAAATATAATGGATGATTCCAACAATCTTTTTCATCAATGGTTTCATTGTCAAATTGTTTTAACAATTCGTTAAAATCAGTCGCTTGACGAATCTTTTCAACGAACGATTTATCAGTTTGAGCCAATGTGACAATCTTAGAACTCTCCAAGGACCAACAACATTGATCGAATTCAAAGATTACTTTACCCAGACCACCTACATGCATCTTACTGAACGATTCTTGAATTTTTCTTTGTAAAGGTGGATTAAATTCAATTCTACCAGGTAATGGTTCATTGGAAGTGTGTGATAATTCCAATACACTTTGTGGGATAGTGACAATGACATAATCTGCAAAGAATTCTTTACCCTGTGTGGTTTTCACAATGACTTGTTTACCTTGACGAGTAATGGAATCCACTGAAGTGTTTAAATGTAACCATTCTTCCGGGAAACTCTTGGCAATTCTCTTGGTCAGTGTATCGAAGTTTAACACTAGGGCATTTCTTCCTTGGTGACCAAAATATGTGTCTTTGGCGCTCAAAGATTTCCAATCTAGACCATGCCATAATTCTAGGAATCTACAAATTTGTGGAGTGTATTGAATTTGATCATCAGTGAGAAATTTCTTCTTTTCGAACAAGAATTGTAAGATGATTTGGAAGAAAGAACAATCTGGTACACCCAATTTTTGATGGAATTGTAAATCTGTGTATTTGTCAATTTCTCTGTCTACAATTTCCAATTTCATTTGTGGATCTCTATCGACTCTTCCCCTCTCTTTGTCGATATAAATGACAAAATCGTCATCAAACACAAACGGAGCACCGTCCTGGGCGTCACACTCTTCGAAGAACAATTCGTTGCTCAACGTATCATGATGCCAACTGGCCCCCAAATCATATTTCCTCTTGCCGTCAAACCCTGTCACTGTATGTAACCTGCCACCAATTCTATCTCTAGCTTCCAACACTACACAGTCCTCGACACCCTTGGATTTTAATGTGGAAGCCGCTTTCAAACCTGCAATACCTGCACCTACAATAACAACTTTCATTACGTGTGGTTTCTTTTGCTACAGGCAAGAAGATATGCATCTCATCCTTTTTTACTTTTTTTTTTTAAAAATATATGAAAAATATGTACGTTTATAAGAAACTTTGTTCAAACCAATGTAAATTGGCTAATAAATTTTCTGATAGGATATCAGGTGGTGCAGTGACGTCACCAGAATAGGACACGTCATTTGTTTCCTCTTCTGTTTCCCCGACACGACCAAATTGTTCGAATTTATTTTGATTGGATGAATTATCACCATGTCTTGTCCCTACCAATTCATCCAAGACTTTAGAGTTATGATTTAGACGTAAGCAACATAAATGGTTTAACATACGTATACACCAAAGACACTCCTCAACCATCACTGGTGTGTTTACAGGTTGTGATAATTCTATCACTTGCCAAATGTGCATTGCTTGTAATAATAATTTCTTGTACTCGTGAGCTTGTAAACCTGCGTAGACCATAACTATACAAATCACTGAAGTGGTGAACAATTGTGATAAATTTACCCACCAAGGTACGAAATACGTTCCCTCATCAATTAATTTTTGTAAGATGGTGAGGGACAATGTACAGGCGTTGAGCAATGATTTGTAATCTGGTGGTACACGTACCGTGTTTGTTTCGTTGGTTTCCAATGGGTCTACGAGTGTGAACAGAGTTCTTGTTTCGAATGTTAATTTCACGTCCAAGTATGTTAACAGTGGTTGTAATTGGTACACTTCATCTGGTACAGATTGATGTTTCAAAGACCAATCTTGTAATTTTTGTCTAAATGCAATGGAATCTTCGAGAGCCATCTCTTGTCCCTTCCACGATTGATACTCCAGTATCATCGTGGATAATTGATACATTTGCATGGTTTCACTACGGAACCAATCTTCGTTGTTGGTATCGATCTGATCAGGTCTTAACATGTCGTCTACGGGTGCCTCCAATTGTGAAGTTCTGCCAATTTGGAAACTTATGACTTTATCCATCATAAAACAGGACCAAAAACAATGCCAAGCTTTAGCTTTGTCATATGAGGAGTGTGTCGATGGGAATTTGTTTAACTCCAGGGACATGCCCTTGCAAATTGTGATGGCTTTACCCAGGGCATTCCATGTACTTATCTGTCTGTAACAAGTTCTCAAATAGAATGTAATGAGTAACCACGATTGAATCAATTCAAATGATTCCCATTCAAAGGTCAATTTCGATACTATCGCGTAGGAGTAATTGAACAGACGTTGTTCAATGTTTGGATCTTTGTTCAGTATCACTTTCTCCTCTGGCGTGAATGGCAAATCGTGTTGTGATTTCCCATCTTTGAACCTTATCACCGTGATGACAATCAAGTAAAGCATTGATTTGAACAATTTTGTCAACGAGTTGTGGTTCGGGTTGCCCGACACGACGAACCTGTTATTGAACTGTTTCAAGAACACAGATTCGTGTACGATCCCAAACACTCCATTAATTTGGGAAAAGTAAATGGTCAAGACCTTGCGTATCAACGCTATGTGCACGGGGTCCTGGAAGTTGAAAATGTCAGGGTCCGACTCGTCGCCCAAGTGTGTCAAGGACAGAAACTTGCCCCCTGCCAGATTCCAACCGTAATTCTGTATTCTGGGGCAATGCAACGTTTCCCTCTGTATTGTGTCCTCGGGCAACTGTTTCAACAGTGCTTGGCCCAGGTAGTGGGGCAACACGTTCTGGTACCTTCTGTGGAACCTGTACTTGTCCCTGGAGAAGCTAAACCAGGGGGAGAGTTGCGAGCTGGTGACAGGTGGGGGTGGTGCACTGACCACAGTGCTCTTCACCACCACTCTGTTGGCATACACACACTGCTGCTCATGCCTGGTGCACTGCTTGCAGGGCTCGCCCCCGTCACACTTGACCTTGCGTCTCTTGCACAGCTCACACGCTCTGTGAGTGCGGCGTTTGCTCTTGTCCATGTGCTGTTGCTCTGTTGCTGTTGCTCTAATCAATACAATCACACTGAACAAACGCGCTGACATCATCACCGGGCAAGCCGCACGGGATTTGCCAGTGAAAAAACTGTGAAAATTTCATTGCAATAACTCTACCGTGCAATTTCCAAACAAACCATTCCCGCGGATTCGGTCCCGCCCGGGACGTGTTACCACACTAACACATTACAGTGCAAAAACAGCACGATCGTGCTTGGCAAAAATGGTGCCACGCACCGTTTTCTGCGCGGCCCCTTTCCTCTGTGCAACGCAACAAAACGCGCCATATTGTCCCACTTCGTCGATCTCGGACGGGCCGCGGCCGGTGGGTGGTCTCCTATCCGGCCATTTATATACCGCTGGGTCGAGTGTGCCACTGGTGCATCTCTCGATCCCGCAACGACACATGCAAGATCCCAACAGCAACAGAGGAGAATAAAAAAACCGTGGAATAATGTTCATTTTTTAAAAAAAAAAGCAATTTTTTCGTGCATGAACGTGC